>JASVEL010009737.1:0-194553 GCA_032618575.1 Nicotiana noctiflora
TGAGCTCAAGTCACGATTACACCGTAGTAAAAATGGCGTGTGGTAGCTACTAAGTAAGCGAAAAATTTATTAAGAGAGCATAGTTCAATTTGCAGATTGACGCCTCAAGATTGTACTAAAGAAGAATATGAGACAAAGTCGCGTAAATTTAATAAAGTGAGTAGGAGTATTTTAGTAAATAAATTGCTACCGTGCTAACTTCGCGGCTAAATATCGTTGACCTAATTACGTGACCAGGCGAAAAACTGCCATTTATAACTTTTTCGCAAGAAGAAGAGGAAGAAGAATATGTAAAAAGCAGGAAGTTTTCACACTCTTATTTGACGAGATATGGAATAGCTTCTCTTAAGCTTCACCTAAAACTTGTAAAACGAGACTTACCAAACTTAACGACCGGATCGCAAGTTCGACAAACCAACAAAAGATAGCAGTAAGCAACACAGCAATTATAAAAACATCCGGGCTGATAGATTCAGCAATATTTTCAATCAATTATGTCTTCACACACTACTCTAATCATTGTATTAATTAATTGATATATATTCTTACCTTAATTATGACATCACCATAGCAAATTAATATGATTTGATGTTAACTGGTAAATCTTTACCGTAGAATTACCATTACATCTATCATTCAGATGATCGATACAAGTGCTAATAGAAATATATAATTTTATCTTGAAATCTACAATATATTGGAGAAGGATTACCACCAACATTAAAAGAAAAGAAACAAAAGAGCTACAGCGGGAGAGAAGGAGAGAACATTCATGTACTCCTTTAAACTGAGCTATTTCCTGCGACACTCAAAACCTTCAACCAAAATCAAATGGCCGAAAGAAGAATATCCCCTAATATTTTAACTATCGAGAAAAAATGATGTAAATAAAAAACACATAAACTTTGAGGATCTCTCTAAAGAGGTCTGCCGTCATAATGTACTTTGACAGGGAATACTAGAGATAATGAACAAAAACCTATAAGGATAAGACACACAAAAAGAATGTCACTGGCAAAATACAGTATGTTTCATCTTTGAGCTTGGTCGGCTACATGGTTGCTAGTGGTCGAAGAAGAGGCCGTCCTGCCATTCAATATCCCGTTATCAACAGGCGGACTTAATCCCCACTTCCCTTCGGATTCCAGGGGTTCAATCACTTTAACAGTTCCATCTGACAACCCAACTGCAAATTGGCTAGGCTCCTGTGGATGTGCTGCAACTACTAATGGATAGACAGCTTGACTTCTGTGACATACAACAGGTGCGTTAGTCAGGACTCTTTTACTACCAAAAACATCACAACTAATGACAACAAAACTAACAAACTAGTTACGAAGTGAACGAATAACACATTTTAACATGTTAGATGAATAACCAAAATATTTGGATTTGCAGAAGTGGATAACATAAGAAAGATTCAATAGACTGCTGCTAATATGTTCTTACCCAGTCAAATATGCCGAGGGAGCAACACGACATCTGAGTCTTAGTGTATCAGCATCAAATACACCAACATTGCCGTCAGAAAAGGAAGCATAAACTAATTGACTGTTACAGGAGTAAGCCGCGTAGGTTATTGGTGCAGAAAGTGCATCTTGAGGGACCCACTGCGAGAAACAGAACCAATAAGAAAACAAAACAGTCACGTGTCTATAATTTGAAACATTTAGTCATTTGTTTTACCTGGCGAATTCTTTCCATCTTTGATGCATCATAAATAGCTAACTGTGTTTCATGAGATACTAGCAAACGGACTTGGTCCGAGTGAAATTGTACTCGAGTGTCACCGGTAGGTGCTTTACCAGCAGGCAGCTGAATGGGAACTGATTTTCTTTTGTCCCACGTATCAATGCTCCATAAACAGAGCTGCAGTGGTTGGATTCCATGTTAGTACATAAGAAATAAGATACTATAGCATGTCAAAGCACTACTAGATATGCACATACAGCATGACACGAAAACAAAATACAGAGATACGATTGGCAGGTGTATTCAACTCCAAGTTTCAAGCCATTAATCTGTTCATTATCAAGCTTCAAAAGGGGAGGGGGGCAATTTATCATGTGCACAATCACATTTCAATCAAGATTGCTATGCCAGGTGTACCGATAGAGTTCAACTCAGATATTTTTGGTGAAAGTAAACAAGCAATAGAACACCCCCCCCCCCAATTGAATAAAATGGAGGTTCTGTACTTGTTCCTCTATCCTTTAATGGTTCAAAGAAAATAGCACAAGCCATAGGAAGAAATATAAAAAAGACAGAAGACAAACTTACCTGAGCATCAGCGCCTGATGAAACCAATATGTTGAGGTTGGTGGAGAATGCAAGACCAGTTATGCGCTTCTGATGGCCCTTCAACTTAGATTTTACCTATGGATAAAATGCAGTAACATAAAAATGGGTCATTTAACCAACTCACAGATGTCACTGAATATTGAAGTGGTTGTACAAATTACCTCGTCAACCCTAACGTTATAAATGTGGATTGTTGAATCCTCCATGCCAATGGCTATAATGTTGTTATCTTGAGGATGGAACGCTAAGAAAGTTGAAGCCGGCGGAGGTGGCATGAACGTTGTCATTACCTATATATCTCAATTATTATCATAATTCATACAACAAACTACTCAAATGGTACGTTACAAGAACATGACCCTCTTCTATACACATACCTTGAATGTCATCATATTGAATAATGAAACTTTTCCACCAGCAGCTGACATTACATAAGAGTCATTCTTTGAAAGGGCAATGCAAGGAACAGCCTCTTCCAAATTGACACCTGAGACATCATTAGCCATAAGAAGACCACTGTTCGGTTGCCAATGTTGTGGAACAACATTAGCAGTGGCCTTTAAGACCCCAAAACATTTCAGAAATTCATTTTCATAACATTTTGAAAATAAAGATGTAGCTAAGACAGCTGTCAGTTAGTCTCTATTACCTTGCCACTTGGATTTTGTTCATTGCGGGCCCACTTCCACAGCTTTTGAGTACCATTTGAACCAAGTGCCAGGACACCAACACCAGAATTTGTATAAAGAAGCCGTGCAACCTAAATACAAGTGCCAACTGAAGGATTACATATTGAATCACACTACAGAAGAAGTGCACACAAATGAGATAACGCACCTTGTTACTTGAATCTGAACTCTCAGGCATGGTAACCATCCTGCATTGAGCTTGATCTAAAATTTCAGACAACTGCCAAGGTTTGGCCTTATCAGAAACATCCTCCAATATTCTTGGTTTTTCCATGCTTCTGGGCACAGAATCAACTCCATTCTGCAAATAAAGTTGGCAGAATAAAAAATTTATCCGAGGATAAATTCACTAATCTGCAATACTATAGCAAATTCAGCAGTTCAAGAATACAGAATAACAAGGTTTTCAAGTTACAGTACTGCGCATGCAAGTTAAAGAACAAATTAGAGTGCTTGCACAGAAGACTAGAATTATAGGCAACCTCTTATCATACACACAATGTTTGAAGCCAAAATATGCTCTTAGTTAGCAGATTGTGGGACTACCATCTTTCATGCAGACTAGAAAGATTAAACTGAGAAATAAAAAAAATTGAAATAGCACATACAAGGATGGGAGAAGGCCTGACAGGAGAGCTTCTTTCCACTTTACAATTGACAGGAGTAACATTTGGAACAGAAGAGCCAGAAGCCTGCTAAAAAAAGACAAGGAGATCTTTTAATTTTAACATAACAACTATCCGCAGAAAAAACGGGAGAAGCAAACAACCATCAATACCTTAATAGCAGCTGCTTCAATTGGTGATCTTAGTGCCTCAAAAGGTTGGGTTTCAACTGTCCTTAAGGATCTCATACCAGCAGCATTTCCCAGTATCTTAATCCCATTGTCAGCAGTAGTAACAGCAAGAAGATTTCCCTCCCTGTTGAATCTCAAGCGCGGAAGACTCTGCAACAACCACCAAACTTACAGCCAACTTCAAACTATTCAAAATATTCAAGGGAAAGTTCCAATTTGCTTTGTAGCTTTGATTTTCATTTATTTTTCTTTTCTTTTTGTGGTGTATCTAGGAGATGGTTTCTCAAATGAAACGAGAGAACTGGCATAAGCACTAACCGGGAGACCACCATCTGCATCTATAGTTGTAAGAATGTTAATGCTGTCCATGTCCCAAAATTTTATCTGGCTATCTTCACCCACAGCCAAGAAATGATTCTGAGTAGTGTCAAACTGCACAACACCAGCTGATTTCTTTCTAAACCCAGTATAAGTCCTCTTTATGGCTCCTTCACTTTCATTCCATTCCACAAGAAAGGAATCACCTTCTTTACCAGTTCCACACGAGAACAATCTATAAGCATGAAAAATCAACATCAGACAGTTGATAAAAGTCACTGGAGGTAGGGAATACTCATAAAGACCACATGCAATAAATAATGGTTTCTCCTGCAACCCTACCTACTACCATCAGCACTATAAAGCATGGTGGTACACCAATGACCAGGAGCATCATAGTCAACTCGAGATCCCATATTGTCATACAGCCAAGCTTTTATTTTTCCATCTATAGCAGTAGAAAAAATGAACTGCATATAGAAATAAAAGAAAGGACGTTATTTGAGGGTGTGGTAAATGCAAACACCACTAGTAAGCAAATAAACACCTGGAAATACAGCAATAAGGCCTTAACGTACTTTTCAAATAAAGCTGATTTAGTATAAAGAATTCCCGTCTAAACATAAAAATAAATGCTAATATGTTATCTATATTTTCAGAATCATCAGCAACTACTGCTCAAATCATATTGCAGTATCTCCAAATGCACCCAGGTACATCAAGTGCACCCATACCTCATATAGAAAGATTGAGATAGGCAATAGTTTCTCAGGTGGTACAGTGGGACCATCAGCACTAAAATAATTTACATATGACTTATTCTGCAATGTACTTGTGCATAGAAAGCAATTAATGGACGGATTGATGCAGATTCAGAGAGTGGTATGGGCTTACAGAAAGATGATTGTATCCTCCCTGGACTTGCTTGGAAATTTTACAAAGTGATCAACCAAAACCCTATCAAGTTTTTTTCAGTTTCCACCAATAACTATATGGTTTATTCTCTTTCCTAGCACATTGAATCTAGAATAAAATAAAAAGGTTGCACGATGGTGACAACTGAGTAATTAAACAGAACCGCTTCCTTCAATGTGACAACCATTTGGGATGACTCTACAAAAGGTAAGAAGAATGCCAATGAATGTAACCTAGCAGTAGCAATAGTAAGCAGTTAAATTTTTCAAATGCCAGAGGAGTGGGTTAGCAAAATGTTATTCAATCCTGAAGCAATGACAAGCAATCAATGCAAAGTTTTTCCATATCTGAAATACCTGAATGTTCTCCTTCTGATGAGGGCATATGGAGTATACAGGAGCTTCATGTCCTTCAAAATTAAACAGCTTTCTTCCTGTTATATCCCACACCTGTTTCAAAATTTTCATTCAGCATTTTCCTACCTGAGTTTGGAATTCCAACTGAAATAATGAAGCTTCTGATGTTACCTTTATCAACTTATCATCTCCACATGTTACTACACATAACTGCTTGTTTGGATAAGCGAATGCTAAGTCATTGACACTCCCAGCATGCGCATCCATCTTAAATCACAAGGGTGCAGGTAAGAAGTTATTAGTTTTAGCTTTTAAGTTTGCCAGAGCATATGTTTCCACTTATTCAAAGAAAAGGGCGGAAAAAACAAGAAAAATCTACCTCCAAATGCTGGCGTAAATCACTTCTTCCAATAGTGGCATACAGATGGACCAAATGCTTAGAGAAAGCAACTCCTGCAATACAAAGTAGAGTTATGAACATCCACAAGAACATATACAATAACAAAAATAAAGAAGAGCACACACCAACAAAGGTCCCATCTGGACTCCATGCAACACGGCTTACAGGAAATGGTGCATCTTTGGCAGCAGAAGCCTGTGAAAACTCTCAGTTGTCAGGAACGTAAAAAAGTATACGACCATTTGAGAAATCTTAAAGACATCAAACCAAAAGCTCAACCACAGCACTACATATTTGTGTAGAGACTAGTCTCTCAAATTATAGAAGAACTGAGAGTTAATTTGAATTTACAACCATTCGCCAGATAAAATAGAAACCACATTGAAGAAAAAACTAAAAGCCAAAGCTTGTATGTTTCTTTCACTTCTAGAGAATCAAGTTTTGAAGAATCTTGTATCAGTTAACCTGAAATGTCAGAGTACAAGCTTGAATATCCCATATTTTAAATGCTTTTGAAACCAACTTCTCTCGCATTGCGACTTCCCAAAGCGTTATTTCACCATTGCTGGATCCAACTGTTGATCGCAAACCACAAGTTAGAAGAAGAAGATATTTCAACAGCAATGAGTTTTATCATGTTTACACGGACAAACAAACAAAAGGAATGCATGGACAGAAGATCTTAAACATTTATATACCGAGCAGCAATGTGTGATGAGAAGGATGAAAGTCCATGCTAGTGACTGAGGATCCTTGCTGCAGAGTAAAAGCTACTGTCCTTGGCAAGTCATCGAGGGACCAAGAAGCTTGCTGACGAACTGTAGGATATGTAACCTGTAAGGAAAGAAGAAAAACAAAATTTAATGAATTTGATATGATCTGATAAGACGATACTAATAAATTTGAGGATGAATTCAGCAGGAGGAAAGCAAAAAAGAAAATATATCATTTAACGAAAGATCCATCTTCAGCAATACCTCCTCAACAGACGGTGCAGGTCGTAAACGTTTCATTAATTGCTCATGATCAGCATTCTGATAGTCAAGCATACCTAATGTGGCTGGAGGTGTGATGGGACGCTTCAAAATTGAAACTGTTCAAGAGCACAAATATACGGTGAGCAGAAGTGGAATATCATCTCTGACAGACCAAATACTCATAGTAGTATCAGTTGTCTGCTTGACTGCTTCATGTCCAACCAACTAACCCAAAATATTCATAGTAATATTTTGCAAGATCTTGAGTTCACTCTTTAGAAAGCAAGCAATCCAGTTCTCAAACACATCAATTTTGGACCCACTTTAGAGGCATCAGATTGTTGATGAAGTATTTTCATCCTCAAGCAAACAAGAGATACTATTCTTTTTTTTTTATGAAGTAGGCAAATTAAGAGCTACTATTCGTTCTTACAGCACGTTATTTGGAACTTCATTACGATTTATATGTCGAAATCGATGTTTAATTATTGACTAGAATACTATTGACATGCCATTCTAGAATATTGAGAAATTTGCTAATCAAACTACACAGTAATTTTTCTTGGCCTCTCAAATCTCATGTTGTTCTTGTTAGGTTTTAACAAATATCTAAAGCATAATCAAAGGTATCCACTGAAAGTCAGTCCCCTAGTTGTTCGAAGAACACTAGTTAAAACTCGCCTTGATTTGGTGGAACAGGCAGGGATGATGCTGTCACAACAGCTGCTTGGACAGATGAAGAAGCAGCGGCATTTGCCATCCAACCTGCTAAAGCATTGGCATTTGCAGCTGCTGCTGCTGCGGGTGGAAAGGGCTGCAAGCAACAAATTAAAGTACATGTTGAACTGAGTGAGATGAGCAAAGGTGTCATTAAGTAAAGAATAAGTTAAAACCAAAATTATCATAACTACAGGAACCACAAAGAATTATACCCCATGTGCCCCAAGTGACGTAAAAGCTGCAGGTTTTGCAACAGCTGCAACAGGAAGATTAACAGGTGCAGGTGCAACAGCCCCATTTGGAGGAGTGCATGTATGATCTGTAAACAGTGTCTTAATGTCAGGGTTTGGCCTTGGGTTCTTACAAAGCTGGTGCTGCCAGTTGAGACTGCAGAAAATGCGAAAGTGAAAGATCAAATTTAGAACACACAATTCCAAGAAACTGCCAAGATGAAAAGCAAAATATTCAATCCCAAGAAGCATACTGCAGGTGACCTTTAGACAAAAGACAAGAAAGGTATTAATCACGAGAAGTATACATGTGAGAAGACAGCACATCTAGGTGATGTTGCAATATAAGAACTAAGTCAAGTCGTTAAGATCATCTTATAGAGTGGCACCAACATCCCCTCATTGTACTTGAGAACTAAAGGAACTCGAAAGCCAAAAAAGTAACTAAGGTAATTGACAATATTCTTGTTAACAAGGAGAAACAACTGAGACATAAGACCAATTGCATCCCCCATGCATGTTCATTGACTCGATTATGAAAAATTAGCATGATTCAGTCATATGCTGAGGCAAAGAGCTGTAGCCAATAGAGCCCAATACAAAGTTCACAAATGCCAGCATGTTTATCGAGCATTCAGCACTAAAATATCTTCTTTTTTGGCAATGTAAAGAAGATAAAAGAATGATCACCAAATCTAGAAGCTGATATTATCCTTCTTAATATTTTAGCATTACAAAAATAAAAAGGAAAAAAATCTTCACCTTTGATTGATTAATGTACGTAATCGCGAAGATCTCAAAGTCGGAAAGACGAGTTTTTCACGGAAAAGAGGATTTGCTTCGATCAATTTCTTCAGCTCTATCAACATTATGCTACGAGCTGTCTTGGTGTCACCATACTTCGAAAGCTGCTCGTTCTCTCTGAAACCAAGTAATCAAACAAGTTATTCAGAAGGTCGTTAATTGACTTATGTCGAATTGCTAAAACTCACTTCAGGAAAGATAAAGACCAAGCATTGAGAAAGAATGACTACACAAACTGAAATAGTCATTCTACAAGCATTCAGCACGGATCCTAATTCACAGAAAACCTATAGGCTCAAAAGAAATTCCAGCAACTCAACAACTCAATATGCAGCTTTGAGCCTTAGGAAAAACACTCAGAGACTGTTTTCATATAAATATACATGTACTCAATATCCTAGAAGTCTTAGATCTTAGATAATCTACGGGTAAGCATGCAGAATAATACCAAACTCGGCATTTTGACCTCCTTCTATCTCGAAAGTTAAGTCTACAATTTACTTCCTATTTGGTTCCTACACAACAGGAAAGAAATGTGACCAAAAAGAGAATCCCTGTAAATATTATGATAAATTAACATTTAAAAGGTACATAGAACAAAAACTTCTCATTTTTCTGCATAAGAGGGACTTATCAGGAAAGCCAAGAAGTTAAAAGTAGACATCAATATAAGAAACCAAGAGTATTACTCTCTACGTCATCTATAACAACCTTACCTCCATAGTACTATACGATGAGGCGAAATTTATTGCAACTGCATTTGATTTACTATTCATTAAGGGAGCATAGACTACCTTTATGCATTTACGATTGAACATAAGGTCCTACCCTTCATTTAACTCCGTGTTTTGACATATATTTATCTTCTCACCTATTCCTCCCAATAAAAAGTTTTAATTGTTTATTCTGAAACCTTTCCCAGTTGAGATACTAATAAATGCATTTAGTTATTAGGTTTTCACTACAGTCGAATTAAATCGAACAATTAATTTCCAAATTTGGTTCAAGTTTAAGTATATGAACTTCCACACTGCAAAAAAGTTGACAACTTGTCTAGATTGACTGTAGAGAGGACAATCCATCAATCAAGGAACATGATCAAACCAGCAATTGAACCAAGACAGAGAAAGTGGACCTTGATTATAGGTCCTTCTCGAGAGGTCAGGGAGCCATTTCGAGGACATTACCAGTCATACCATGGCTTTAGAAAAGAAATATATTCGATCACATGAGAACAACATCTAAGCTTCCGCCAAACAGGCTAATTTTTTCAATTTTTTACTATACAGGACCGAATTATCAGTTGCGAAGTGTATTTACAACAAGTTCACCAAGACCACCGAGACGGTAAGAGAAACAACTAAACCGTAACCAGTCCTCAAAGATTGCCAGAATCTCAGAACTGCCACCAATGTGAATTTGGAGTCTCAGTATGCAGCAATTACAAGCCTCTTATGAATGCAAAAGCCTTTTAATTTAATTCCCTCTTGTTCTCTAATCATAAACCATTTGCCAATGCACAAGCAATTTCTTGTTTCTACGTGGCTATGCATGGATATTCTTTTCACATAACACGAGAAAATAGCTACCTGAAATTGGTAAGCGTCAAGAGCTGAGTGATCTCTTTGTAAAGGTCCTCATTGAATGTAGAAAACACTTTCAAATCACTCACAAGAATCTCAACTGCCTTTGCCTTGTCTTGCCTGAGATGACAACAGACCATGCAGAAGAAAAAAAAGTTCAAAGCAGAGCCATACTTGGCGGAAATGTATCAAATGCACGGTAAAGTAACAACAAGGACATACCGATCAAGAGCTTCAAGATATTTCTGCTTTCTTATCTCAAAGAATATTTTCATTGAGTATCTGTTGTCATCAACTTTAGTAAATCCAGACAGGTACTTCTCAACTTCATCCCATTCACCTGCATGAACTTTCTCCTCAAAATATTTCATATTGAAGAAAAATCCTGATTCTTGCTCTAGCCTGCAAACAAATCATACATTTTTTTAGAGAGGTTAATCATTTTCAAGCACGGAAATTCATCTAACAGAAAGGCAACGTTTTCACCTTTCACACACTTATAAATCAATACCAGCCAAAAAAGACTAGAAATTGAAACAATCTATGCAATTGAAGCTAGAAAATGTTCAATTTTTTATAAAGATATAATGGTTCTAGAAAGTTATCAAGCCGCACACAAATCTATTTATGAACTTTAAACCTCATCACTTCGTAACTTCATTTCCAAGAAGCATAAAATAAGCAACACCGAAAAATTAAAAATCGGTCACACATTAAATGTATTTCATTAACTCTGTCCAAGAATTTTACAAAAATTAAAAACAAAAACCAACAGAAAAAAAAAAGAAGAGGAAAAATCAAACCCAAAAAAAAAAAAAAAACAGACCGTGCAAAAATTCACAGTACAACTAGCTACATCAAGTGGTTTTTCTTTTCCTTTTTTTCCTTTTTTAGATAAATTACCAGAACAACCTCAAAAACTAAACACATACTTAATTCTTTAGTTTCAGTTTCAAGGAGAAAAAAGTTTTCACTTTCAAGCACCAAGTAAAAATAGTAAAAACACACAGATAACACGATAATAAAATCCAAAAAAAACACATAGATGTGTGTGAGAGAGAAAGAAACACAAAAAATTAAAAAATTGAAAATAAAAAAGAACATACTTGTGAACAGACTCCTTAAATTTCTCCTCTTCAAGGAACTGGAGTATGAGGAATACCAATTCTCTGCTGAGTGAAGACATTTTAATCAAATAACCTCCGATCCCACAGCTCCGCAGATCTAAGCCCTAGATATCCACACGCGCTACAATTTCTAGGGTTTCAGCTCTTCCTCTCGCACCAAAAACAATTAAAAAATCGCTGCTTGATTTTCAAAGCCAAAAAGAAGAGAAATTATATGTAGAGAGAGAAACTATGGCTATGGCTATAGAGAGAAGGGGTAGAGAGAAGGGGGAGGAAGGGGGTCTATTTGTAGTGGGGGAAAGAGGAGTAGAGAAGATGGAAATGAAGGTTGGGGGTGGGGAGGACTTGGTCTCGCTATCTTCGATGCGTTTATCAGTAGCCTATCTTTTTCTACTGACCTATCAGTAATAAGTTGGTTGGATTATCATTTTGTTGATAAGTAGTTGTGATAAGCAATATTGATTATCGTGGTACTTGGGTTTGCGTATAGATAAGAAGAATGTAACTGGAGTTGCGGATTTGAAATGGGGAATTCAAATGGAGTTGAATATTCGGTTTGAATTACGAATTCCCGTCGTGGGTTACGTGTGTTATTTGATGAGAACCAGTACTCTTGTTTCGGCGGAATTTATTTCCTCCTCTAATTTCTCGCGATATTTCAATTTTACGTTTATTTATCATCTTGTGGTATGGGAAGTTATATTTTTGGTGTTGTCAGAACAAAAGAGTTTGTTTTAAAACATAAATCAATTCGGAGGAACGGCGCGTGTTCTATCACTTGCTGAGATAAGGTGGGTCCCTTTAGTTTCTTGTCTCACTTAAACGTGGTTCATTCAAGTAATCATCAGGCGCGTGATCTCCGAAAGGCATTTTTTGCTTTCCTTTTTTCTTTTTAGCATAATTTTAAAACATTTTCCATATTTTATTTGGAAACAAGTATTACAATAATATTTAGAATAAGAATTTTTATAAATGTTCTTCTATTACAGAAGAGAAAGGAAAAGTAACAATTAGACGACTTTGAAAAAATAAGGTAGTTATAGGATGTTTTCCTATTTAAGTGTGTATTTGAAATTTATAAGAAATATTGGGGATATTTAATCTATTCAACCTTGTTAATAATTTACGCCCTAACTAAACAGAGGGAAAAATTATATCCATCACTTAAAATTGGAAAATTGCGGTAAAATAAGTAATATATTCAGTAAACAGTCAAACAATAAGCAATAGAATAAGGTAGATATCTATGTGCTAGATTTACTTAATAACGGGAAGCAAATAAATTGCATTGATAAAATATCTTAATTTAGATGAGAATTGACCAACACAAGAAAATAAGACTTTTTAAGTTAATTCAGTAAATATGCGTAGAGATTTTTCTATAAACAACCAAATCTAGAGCATCATGGTGAATAAGGTAAGAAGTTGACTAAAAAGTAGTATTTTTAAATGCATGTCCAAAAAAGAAAAAGAAATAAGGATTTGGTTATGTGGCTGAATGGAAGGAAAAGAAAATTGGATTTTTCTTTAAACAGCCAAATCTAGTGCAACTTGGTGAATAAGGTAAGAAATTGACTATAGTAAGTATTTTTAAATGGATATCCAAAATAAGAAAAAGAAATAAGCAATTGGTTATGTGGCTGAATGAGAGGAAAATAAAGTTATTCATAATTTTTTTATAAATTTATGTGACGTAAATTTAATATATTATAACGTTAAGACATACTGAGAAACACGTAAAGCCAAACGTTCAAATATATGTGTGCTAAGTTAAAATGTCTGATTAACAACCCGTAACCAAAATTAATTTCAAAGCCTTCCAAGTAAATGTAGTGTATTAAAATTTAAGTAAATAAATTTGCACATGATCACTTAAGAAAAGTGAAACATGTAAACATCAACTATCCACTAACAACGAAATACTTATTGATTAATTGAAGACACAAACCACGAGCATTGTACAACAAAGCAAGAATAACAATAAATTCTTTTGCAATGGCCCACATAAGTATAAGGATTTGTGCAATGGGTAACTGAACACGAAATGCCGTTATTTAGTGGTGACAAAATATTAAAAAATTAGTTTTTTTATCGATATTGTCCACTAAAAATAAATTTGTTAGTTTTGTGTTACTATGAATTGTTAAAGAATTTGATTTTATACCGTATTTTTAAAATGTGAAGTAAGCGGTAAAGTAAATATATCAATTTTTACGTGGAAAATCACCCGGCTCAAAAGATATAATTAAAGTCACAAGCTACTACGTATGATTTTCAACTTCAACTTCACTAGAATAATGAGCCAAAAACGTCACAATTACAAGACTGTAATTAAATACTCTCGAATACTCCTACTACAACTATTTGCTTTACACACTTGCGAGCACGTGATTTTTGCCCCGTATGAGAATTACTCCCAAAAATCCAAAAAAATAAAAATAAAATAGTTTTGTGTTGTTTGTGATTTTCTGTGAGTTTGTGTGATTTCTTACTTATTATTTGCAGTTTTGTCTGTGCGTGATCATTTATAGATTAATATAAAAAAACATAAAAGAAAAATATGTTGCATTTGCATTTAGGACTTATTTAGACTAATTAAGTTTGTTTTCAAATATATATAAAATAAAAGTCACAAATATAATTCATCTTTTACATTTTAGCATTTAAATGCCTAGTTGTGTGACTTATATTTAATTGATATTTAATTGTGTGTTAATTGTTAGTATAACTTAATTAATATAAGTATAATTTAATTTAATTTTTGTAGTGTAATTAGGATTTTTTTTGTCTTAATAAATTAGGAACTAACTTCAAAAGAGAAACAAAAAAAAGAGAATTTGAAAAAAAAAAGGAAATGGACTGGATTAGTCCAAACCCAGTCAAAACCAGGCCCAAAACGCCCCAAACCCACCCAAACCAGATGAAATAGGCCCAAATTACACCTCCTAAACCGGATCGACCCATTCCCCCCCCCACTTAACCAAAACGACCCCGTTTTCACGCAGGGATTAATCGTAGCCATTGAATTGTTATAATCCGACGGCTCAGGATGATTCACCATTTTAATATACCAAAAATTAATCCAAACCCTAATTCATCTTCATCTCTCATTTTCAGAGCCGCCGTCTCCCGCCTGCCGGAATTCGCCCTAGGGCGGTTCCGGTAGGCCAATGGCTCCCAAATTTATACCACAACACCCCCACAACCCCCTCAGCCCGGTCCTCAGCTTGTTTTCTTTCGAATCAAGCTCCAACCCTTCGAATCTTGAATCGAAGTTTTATCCGAAACTTCGCCGGCTCCGATGGGCACCAAACTTACACCCCTTAATCCCTGGACGTACCTTACCACTAGAACACCATTGGTCCTTTTCGAATCAAGCCCTGACTCCTCGAACCCCAATCCGAGCCTTTAAGAACCCTAAAAATTCAAATGGCAAAATTTGTCCGATTAATCAGAGATTGGGGTCTAATAGACCTTAATCGGAGTATTTTCGGTTGAAAATACTTCGATTAAGGTCCGTTCGATTCCAAAAGTCCAATTTTGAGTCCAAAAAGGTCTGAGACTCTTTGATTCTCACCTTGCCACTGTTTGAGGTAATTTTCTCTTCTGTCTTTATTTTTGATTTTATTTTTTGTTTGTTGGTTGTGTGATAATTCTCGTTTTTTTCTCAATTTTATTAAACCGTCTTTCTACTCTATAAGACCATGTTTTTTGAGTGGTTTTGATTATCTCTGTTGATTGACAATTGTGTCGATATATTCGATTCGATTCGATAATCATCGAATAGTTAGTTTTACAATCCCTTTGTGTTTGCCCGACCCTGTAAATCACTGCCAGCATAATTGTGATCATGCGTATGTGTTGTAATTGTAGTCATAAATGTTGTCGATCAGTCATATTATATATGTTAGAACAAAACAACAACACTGTTAACAGTGATTTGAAGTTGTTGTAATTCATTTGTTCTGTTTTAAGTTGATTGTGAATTGGATATAGTTGTTTCAGATTTTAGTTTAGAAATTAAAAGCCAACAGCCAGGGATCAAAGTGCAATGCACATGGTTTAAAGTCAGTGGAACCTGTTTTACAACAGGATAGGCATTACATTTGAATTTCATATTGGTTTTTAAAATAGAAAAAGCCTTGCCTGGATGGTCCTAAGTGGAACTGGCAGTCTTTATAGGCTGGAAAAAATTTGAACATTGGGGGGGGGGGGGGGGTTAGTTTCTTAATTGGTTTAATGCTTTTAAGAGCTGGAAGGAAATCTTTAAGGCTATAAAGGGAGGAAACACACACAGAATAGACACACTTTGAAGGACACACATTGAGAATATGTGAGCAAAGTTTCTTTGAGAGCTTTTTAAGTTTGGTTTTGAGCTTTACAAAAAGAGCAGTAAGTTTTTTAGGGTTGAGGATTAGTTCTCAAAAGTCTAAACAATTCTAGAGTTTGCCCTCTTCAGTGCTTTAAGTCATTTTCAGTTGTGAGGAAGGTACTGTTCTATTGAGAAATACTGTTCCATCGAAAAATTGTAGAATTTTCTAATCGTTTCCCATAACTTGTTGGTTGTTGATTTGAATCACTGGTGGTTTGTAGTTTAGAATTTTATTTCAAGTAGCCTCGGGTCCAATTAAACTAGTTTTGGTACGAGTTAGTGGTCAGTTGACATTTCCAAGTGTTTGCGGGGTATCTTAAAGTCAAAACTGGTCTATCCGAGCTATTTCTTGGGTTATTTGCTGGTTATTGTTCCTGTTGGAATTTACTGCTGTTGTTGTTTTGCTGCTTTGTTCACTGCCGAATAAATCACTGACCTCCTCTCTTGCTTTTGAATTCTAGGTACACATCATTTGGACTTGTCCATTCTTATACCAGAAATGAAATGAAAGGCCACTTTTGAATCCTGTTGTTTGAAGCCATTATATAAATAATCCTGTTTAGCTACTTATTAAACTAAGGACTGTTAGCTAAAAAATATATATTGTATAGTTAGTCATTAACGGATTGAGGGTGCATATAGTCTTGTACGTCTAATTAGTTCTTACCTTCAGCATGTACGAATTGAAACAAAACCTGCTAGGCTTGTATTGTCTATCATTGTAAACTTGGATTATTTTGGACTATTGATTAAAATAGATATTAGATTTCATTTATGCTTAACTAGTTTCTATTTTTGTTAGTATATGTTTGGACTTGCGTAAGTAAAACTAGCTAATTCGGATTGGGATTCCCTTTGATATTTTACATAGGTAATTTGTTAAAGTCAAGTAGTTTAAGCATGTTTAAGGTGTTAGTTTGATTAATATGTTAGCTATTAACATAAGATGTTTGGAATCATTTTCGAGTTTTGAATTTTCCTTGAAATCCATTTGTAATTAAGCAAACAAGATAAGTTAGTCAATGCTTTAGATGCCAATGTTAGGTCGACTTTAATCGCATAGTTTCGATTTCGTCAATTAACATCGGATTGAGGATAGTGAAATCCAAAGTAAACAACCTCACGTCTAATAATGAACCATGGTGAATTATTTCTACTTCGCATAGTTTGATCAATTTTTCATTAGTTTATACCTTTTCGTTCAATCTCCGGCCCTAAGTCAACAAGCTACGAAATAAGATATCATTTGGTACGGGTCTTAATTGGAAATAACCTCAAGGGACATATTTTTAGATAAATTGATTTTTTGCCTAGTCTAACAATCGCTTTAATCGGCATAGTTTGAAGTAAGTAATCCGGATACATTTTTGATTTACCTATTTGTCAAAAGTCCGAGTCAATGTTGTAATTAGTTTTCTTTTTTGGTACGGTTTCAAATTAATAGAGTGGTTTAAAGTTTAATCAGAGCACATAATTTATAAACATGTATAAAATCAGATATTTTTAGCCATTTATAATAGTTGAAGCGACCGTGCTAGAACCACGGGATCCGAGGGGTGCCTAACACCTTCCCCCTGGTCAACAAAATTTCTTACTTAGAATTTCTGGTTCGTAGACTTCATTTGGAAAGTCAAAATTTCCTCGATTCGGGATTTAAATGAATGGTGACTTGAGACACCTTAATTTATTCCAAGCGGCGACTCTGAAATAAATAAATAATCCCATTTCGAATATTATCACTTAAATTGGAAAAAACTCCCTCGCCCGTTTTTTTACCCCCCCCCCCCCCCGGGGTAGGTGGGCGCGCCAAAATGAGGTGTGACAACACTCACTCCAACTCACTAATTGTTTGTAGCACTTTGATTACAACTCAATTTTTTAAAACACATTCACTAGACTGACTCCAGAAGAACAAAATGGTATTCGAATGGAGTTTACAAAATATATTTCTTCAGTTGATGTGTGAAAAAATAATCACGGAAGTCCAAAATAGATAATATTTAAACGTCTGGACGTCAAGATCTTCTAGGAGCCATATTCATAGTCAACTTCTAGCTAACTTGATAGGACTCCTACTGTTGCAAGGACTCTATAAATTTTGGAACTCTTGTTTCTTACTGATTTATTCGTATTTTTTTGGGCAATAACTCTTGTCACGTGTAGCAGCCTTCTTCCACCAAACTTAAACCTGAGTAACTTTGAGATAAAGTTGATGTCTTACACATACGTACATTCATCACCTTGAGAAGTGGGTAATTTACCCTTAGGAGCTGGTTCTTAAAACAGTTAAATAACTACGTTGAGCACCTGGTTCTTCGAACATCACATCTAAACAAACTTTATTAATCATCAAATCTCAATACTCAATAGGATTGGTAATGAATTTTTTTAAAATGTCAAATTATGAATAAGATCCATATTATCTACTTAACCAATAATTTTAATTTTTACATTTACAAATATTCAAATTGGGGGTACTTCAAGATTGATAGACTAGTAATTCTCCCAAAAGTGATCATATTCAAGAGGACATGGATAATATGAATATCTATATTATTCACGGTTAACCCATTTACTATCCATATTAAGTATAGGCCGAGTCAGATATGGTATCCGTATTTTGCATTATTTATTTTGATCCGTCGATATCCGACCCGGACTGTTTTCTACCCCTACTATTGTTTACTTGTTGTGTTAGGTCAATTTGTAACATATTACTCAATTTTGCTAAGAAGTGAATGTGGCAAAATTACTGTCGCTATTGCTACAATTCCTCTAACGCCAATACCGAGAGGCAACTCAAGATCCGCATATATATTGCTTTATGAAATTCAATAAGATAATTAAATAGAGAAATCAGTATTGTTATTTCAGAGTAAAATAGAGAAATCGATATTAATGTAAGGAAGCCCCTTTGTTATTACACTTATTGCCTAAGAAAATCACTTTCAGTTGCAATTATTATGTTCCTATCATAGTGGTTGGATTTCTTGAAGAGGGAAAACTAGAAATGACGGGCATCGGTGAACTGAGTTCTTTACTCGAACAATCATACTAATATCCGCACACAAAAAAGTTACAAAATAGAATTGGTAACGTAATAATTCGAGTTGTGTTGAATAATAGAAGAGAAGTAGCAAATATATATTTGCTTGCTATATAACAATCTTATGAGAAAGAATATAGAAGGATTAGAGGTTGAACCAACTTGGACGCGTTAGATTATGATCGGTAGCTTGACCCAACCGAAATAACCCTAGTAAATTTTTTGAGATTTTTATATTCATATGTCATATAGTAAATTATATTACCGTGCATGCTGAACTTTTAATAGTATTACCTTTTATATACCTAATTACCATTTATGTACTAATTTAGGATTTTTAATGGCATTAATTAGAGTTCTAATTCTACTCAACCATATATTCCCACTCCCCCAAGTTTCTCTCTCCAGATTCCACAACCTTACTCACGTATCAAACCACACCTCGCAATTTCCTCTTCAATCACCCACGATTTCCCCTTCTAAAACCAACGAAAATCTAGAATACCTCCATTAACTCTTAAGCTCTTTCTTCTAAAATCACTCAAAATTTTAACTATTCTTCAAAGTTTATTCACCCATTAACGACCAGCTTCAAAGATTTTCAATGAAGAAGAACAAAGCTTCCAAAAAAATCCCTAAAAAAGTTAAAGAAGCAGATGTTCCTTTTTTCGGGTTGGGTGTTTTATCAACACATTAATCGAAAAATATGAAAAATCTGCTCATGCAAATGAAGAGAAGAAGCATAGGCTCCCTCGCAAAGCTAGGGCAGAAGCTAGAACTACACAAAATATGATTTTGATATTGGCGAATCTTCGAGGCAAATCAGATCAGCAAAAAGAAAAGGCAAAGTGACAGATTTGATGATGATTCTGTAGAAGATGAAGTTATCATTAAACTTTCCAAGAAAGTTAAAGTGTCTCCTACAGTAAAAGCTCCTAACAATATTCAACAACATTTATTGGTGAAGGTAAGAATTTAGTAGTTTCAACAACATTGAAGTTGTCATTACACTTGCACGCTTGAATCATACACAAATTACTTGCAAAATTGCCTTGCTATTTTGATGTCTATTCACGTTTAACTTCTGCTTATGTGCGTTACTTGTAAAGAGAACAACACTGATATTTGTGAAGTTAGTAAATAGAGATTGACTAGAATTATGATGCTACTCTTCCTTGGTGGAAGAATTCTAGTTGATCTCAACCTCTAACTCTATCTTTCTCTTAAGCCGTGTTCTTTTTGAGTAAGGAGTCATTCTCCTTATCCAATATGCAACCTTTTCGATCAAGATCGGGAAATATCATTTCTGCTAAATTAGGTTTATCTCCTTCATGTGTATCTTACATGCTTGAGTTGACCATATATGTGTTTTACTAGGATGGACATGGTCCATGTCTCATTTTCTTTGTCAATCTTCAAAACTTTCCTTTACTTGGGCAAACAGAGAGCCGCAACTCGATATCCCTAGACCGCAGCGTCTTGGTCAAGTTCACCAATTTGCTCCTCGAGCCATGCCTCCCTTAGTGTAGTTGTCACTCTCTCAGACTCCTGCTCGTACGGGAGGACGCGGATAGTATCCTCTAGTGCCGCCACCTTGCCAAAGTCGATACTCGAGCGTTCACGGCTCTCTCCATCTCAGCCACTTTCTCTTCCAGTTCGGCCACCTTCTCCGTCCATTTCGCACTCAGAGCTTCGACAATTAGTAGCATTTTGCTCAAGTTCAGCCCATAGAGACGATACCTTCGCTTGAAGGAACTCGCATTCCACGACAAACCCCTTTGACCACCTCAATCTCTTCATCATTGACATAAAGTTACTCATCAAGCTCATTGCATCTGCGGATAGACTGCATCAGTTCCTCATCTCTTTTCTCCAACTCCTCCCTGATAGAGTGGGAGCCCGCACCCACCCTGAGTTTCTCATGTATCTGTTGAGATATCGCTGATACTTCTCGGTTATTTTCAGAAATATCTCAGTCTGCGTCTCGGCCCTATGAGCACTCTCAACCTCCAGCATATAAGTCTACAAAAAAGGACAAGAAAGTGTCAGTGCAAACTCAAAGAGGTTACAAAACCAAGAAAATAAATGGGAACTCAACCGTAGGCCCATCACGGACACACCAAGTGATATCTTAGAGTCACTAACATCCTGAAGAACTCCTCTTTCAGTGCGCGGAACACAGAAGATCGAATTGCAGTACCAGAACCACCGTGTCTTATAGCAGATTAAGATCCAATGAAATTTCAAATATTCAAGAAGGGCCTTATGCTCTTACCATAGTTCGGGTAAAACCCTCCTCGAATATCCTAATATCCTCAGGCCCGATGTCTGTTTCGAACTCATAATCCTCAATCACGACACCCTTCCCCTTCTCATTCGCTGCTGAAGGAGCGCGGTTCTGCCGAGATGTCGAAGGGCCACCCGAAACAGAAACGATAGCCTTGTAGCTCCACCTTTTCGCTATACTAGCCCCGTGAACGCTCGTAATTAACAAGCATTACCTCTGCGACCGAGTTGTGCCACCGCCAGTTTCATGCGCCGCTGAGGCAAGGTCGCTCCTCGAAGATGTTGTGGCTGGAGAAGCCTCTTCCAACACGACCCGTCGTCTTTTCGACGGGGCCTCTCCTCTCCCAATGAGGGAAGATTAGCCCGTTGTATGGAGTACCGGAATCAGAGTACCCGATTGGGGAGTAATATCTACACGCGCATCTTCAACTGCGGGCATAAATCGGGTAGTAGTGCTTGGTGCAGTCCGGACGACAACCCTCGATGCAGGTTGAGCAGGGGGTGCAGGGTGACAGAATGCGAGCGGAGGAGCCCTCGTCCTTTGCACTCTCCAACCTATCAACAAGGAAGGATTAAATCATAAAACAATAAGGTTAAAATATGAAGCAAAGAATAAAGCGAAACTACAACATGCGACTCATCGGTAAGAGGTTTGTGCCCAAACTTCTCATGAAAGTACGCCCATTCACGAATCCCTACCGTGTGCGGGAGAATTGCGCTCACCTACTCGCGGATATTGGCAACTAGTGGGGGAGGTATTCTCTCGACTGCAAAAGCAAAAACAAGTCCTTAGCAGTCGCCTAAAAGGAGACGATCATTGACCGTCTTAAGAAAAATCACAAAGTAAATAAAAGGAAGATAAACGAGCAAAGTTCCACGTCTCTGGAAACCCTACCGGGTTTGCCACGAGGTGCTCTATCTGCACGTAGAAATAACTCTTCCAAAAATAGCGGTTGGCTTTATTGTCCATCTTCACCATCAAACTCTTGGTCCCTCGATGGCACATATGGATTATCGTATCCCGAAGAAAGTGGGGGCAAAGATGTGAAGCATGTGACGCAGAGAAATTTTTTGGTCGTCCAGCCAACTCCGCGTACTTGATGAGCATAAGAAAGAATTTGTACGCGTACGAAGATAGTTGGCCCGGGCATATTTCATAGAAGCGGCAGTAGTCTACCACCAGGGAAGGAAGAGGAAGCGTATACTCGACAATAAAGGGATACGCGTAGAACGCGTCGTATCCTGGGTGTCACACCTCCTTTTGGCGCGCCTACCCCGAAGGATAAACGTACAAGGGAGTTTTTCCAATTTAAGTGACAATATTCGAAACGGGATTATTTTATTTATTTCAGGAGTCGCCACTTGGAATAAATTATGGTGTCCCAAGTCACCGATTTATTTAAATCCCGAATCGAGGAAAATTACGACTTTTCAAATGAAGTCCGCGGACCAGAAATTCTAAGTAAGGAATTCTGTTGACCCGAGGGAAGGTGTTAGGCACCCCCGGATCCCGTGGTTCTAGCACGGTCGCTTCAATTATTATAAATGGCTAAAAATTCCTGATTTTACACATGCTTATAAATTATATGCTCTGATTAAACTTTAAATCGCTCCATTAATTTGAAACCATACCAAAAGAAAGACTAATTACGATATGGACTCGGACTTTGACAAATAGATAAATAATAATAAAAAAAATATCCAGATTACTTTGAAACTATATCGATAAAAAAAAGATTTCTAGACTAAACAAATTTTAATTTATCTAAAGATGCATGGTTTTGTCGTTTCTAATTTAAACATGTACAAAATGATATCTTATTCCATGACTTGTTGACTTAGGGTCAAATAAAAAGCTCTTAACGAGACATGAGTATGTACATCCTGATTTTAATACATCTTGAACTCTATTACCGAACTAGATCGAGAATTCGCTTGCGCATGACTTGTAAAATTAGGACAATTGATACTAACTAACGAATTGCAAAGCTAGCTTTAAGGTTTTATTTTTTTGAAACCAACCACTATTACTAAGAACTTGTTCGGAAAGGGAATAATATTTTTTGTCCTAACACTAAAGTTTTAACTACAAACCACGGTTACTACAAACTTGTAAAAAGCATACTTATTATGAAGCTAACTCAAACTCTATTTAAAATTTTTAGTTACTACAAACTCATGACAGTGATTCAAACATAATATCAAAATAAAAAAAAATATTTACATTCTAACTAAGAGGTTGGCTTGATTTCACAACTCGTGATTCAAATTGAAACATGCAGCGATTCTAGTTATACAAATATGCTTTACAAAGCTAATGAACACACATGTAGAAGATCTAATTTAATTTGAAGTTGACAGGTAGTGATCCAAAGCATAAAACCAATAGGCATTCTCATTTCCAGCTTAAAGTCAAGTCTACACCAACAATGAAATCGAAATGGTGTACCTGGAATTTCAAGCAAGAAAAATGGAAGAGAAAATCAGTATGCAGCTCCAAACAGAACGAACAGCAACAGGAACAGTAGCTAGCGCAAGTTCAGGAATCCAGGAGTACAACAACCAAAAACACCAAAATCCCAGGGATGTTTTGACGAACCAAAACAAAGAAACCAGAAACAACCAGAAAGAAACAACAGAACAAATTTGGCAGAGAAAACTGGATGTGTTTTCAAACCGAAACAAACAAAACAGAGTTTGTTTTCAACTAAGAGACTGCTGGATGATGAAATCAGTGGAACATTTAGTTTCCGAATGTGTCTGGAGTATCTTTTCTGTATGTTCAAAGTGTTTCCCGAGAGTATTCTGTGAAACAGTGTGTGTATGTTTTTTCAGAATGTTTCTGTGTGTGTAAAAGGTTCTGCCAGGGAGCTTTTCTATGTGTGTATGTATATCTCTAGTCTATCTGTGAGTCTCTCCTTTTATAACCTATAAATCCCAACCAACAGCCCTTCCTTTTCAGTTTCAGATCTGTCCAGCACCCATTATTCCCCTTTTTCAAACCTTTTTGAGCTGTATATTCCCTCTCATGTGTATCCTAATTCTAACAACTGACCAAGCACTCAACAAAGCTGAAAGTACTCATTATTATCCTCACATTCTCTGATTATTCCCTTCTGATTTGTCTAAAGGTGGGATTTATAATTAATCAAATCCTAAAGGTGCAAACTAATGAAATACATTGCTGTCCAGCAAGTTTTAACAACTCATTTCCATGTGTATTGCACTTTAAAGGTTGATTTTAGGGCTACTTAAATGGACTAACAGCTATATCCAATTCACAACCTAATTTAGAATCAAATAATGGTTCAAAACAAACAAATCCAACAATTAAACTCAACACTCTGAACAAACAACAAACCGAAAGATTTTCAATCAAACAAACAGTGAAACACTACTCGGAATCTCAAACAACCAATTTGCGAATTGAAACGACGACATTTGTTAAGTCGAATCGCAACACGTATGATTGACAACGAAAAGCCGACAAACAAATTCAACAAATTCTAACACCCAAAGCCGAGAGAAGAGAAGAAAGATGAAGCAAATACGAAACTAAATGTTCGACGACGCTAATCGACGCGAACCTGTATTCAACAACATCGGTAATCCAATAGACAAGGCAGAATTTCAGAATTGACAAATTCAATGAAACAGTGTTTCGGCCAAAGAAAAGAAAAGAGAAAAAATGAAGCTAACTAATCGACGACGCTAATCGACGCAAACACACATTCTATATTATTCGATTAGCCGATTACGATACGCGTAATCGACAAACAAATCCGACAAAGCAGTGACTAACAATTTCGGACAACATGTATAAATTCAATATCAAACAACTTAACGATATTAACGACGAATCGAATTCGATTCACAATCACTCGTTAAACAGCGAAGAATAACAAACAATCAAGTCGACCAAATAAAAGGTCCCAAGAGATGAAGAAAAACAGAAAATTCCTCAAAAATATCCGAAGAATTTCAAACACAAATGAAAAATCCGAAAATGATTAAACTGAAAACGAGATGTATAAAAACAGAAAAATATTAAAAGAAAAAGAAAAATTACCTACGAAAATAGTGAGATCGGAAGTTCAGCCGTCTTGGGTTTTTAGAATCGAATGGAACTTAATCGAAGTATTTTCAAATGAAAATACCCCGATTAAAATCTATTAGATCCCAAATCTTGGTTAAATCGGATGAAATCCCTATTTTTTTAAATATCTAGGGTTCTTGAATCAACTCGGTATTTGGGGCTTGACGGTTTGGAGAAAGATTTCGCGAGGGATCGCCGGTTTAGTGGTCGTCGGCGGCGGCGGTTCAGTGCGAGAAAAAGAAAAGAAAGGCCGCGCAGGGGTGCGGCGGTGGTTCGAAGGCGACTGTGGTCGTCGCTGTGGTTCGAACGTGGCTGTGTGGATGGACGATGGGCTGGGGTAATGGTGGCTGGTTGGACGATGGGCTGGGGTGATGGTGGCTGGTCGGATGCGTTGAAGAAGAAGAGAAGGAGGGAGGGGTGTCTCTGGCGGCTGGGGAGTGAGAGGGAGAAGGATTTAGGGTTTGGGTGAATTAGAAATCTGATTTGGGTCTTTGGGTAATTAGAATTAGGCTAATGTTCTGGACCGTTGGATGAAGTGTCATCAACGGTCCAGATTACACGATGGGAGATGGGGCGGTTCAGGGCGACGGGGCGGGTCATGGGTTTTGGGCTGGTATAATTTGGAGAGGTCTTTGGGTAATGAACATGTGGTGCAAGCCCAAATCAGATTTTCTCTTAATTATTTCCTTTTCTCTTCTCTTTTTAATTTTAATTCTCAATTTATTAAAACAAAAATTCTAATTTCACTACAAAAATCAATTAAATTATAAGAAATACTAATTAAGTTATATTAACAATTAACACAATCAATTTAAACATCGATTAAATATAAATCACACAATTAGGCATTTAAATGCTAAAAATGTAAAAGATGAATTATTTCTTTTGTGATTTTCGTTTTCGTAAGATAAAATTAATTACTCCTAATTTCAAACTAGATAAGAAATGTAATCACGACATATTTTTGTATTACTTTTTTTTTTATTAATTTAAACACATATAATCACGTATATATAAATGCAAACAAATACCAAAATAACACAAAAATTCACAAAAAATACACACCATAAAATAGACAATTTTTGTTTTGATTTTGTGGGAGTAATTCATGTTAGGCAAAAATCACGTGCTCACAGCTGCCCCTCTTTGCGCGGAAACCACGAAGAGTTTTCGTGCAAAGATAAATGAGCAAATACGAGCAATTTTTGCCCGTTTGAATACTCCGTGGGAAGCATTTTGAAAGAGTTTGACCGAGCCTTTGCTTCGGAGGCCTCCTACATATCCCGGGTTAAACAGGAATCAGGTCAATGTAGTTCGGGAAGTTTTGGTAGCTGGGACTACCGTGGACTGACACTTTGTTGTTACTGTTGCTGTCGTTGCTGCATGTTGCTGCTGCTTACTGCTTACTGCTTACTGACCTCCTTATTACACCAAAAGAGAAATTAAAGTTGAACTAACTATGCTATCAAACTATGAGTTACAAGATTCCTATCTATGCTTCTCTTGAAAACTTGATCTTGAATCTTAGCTGATTTGCTGTAGACCTCGATCTGAATCTTGATGCTCCACAAGCTGTACGTGTTCGTTTATTTCTGTGACATTGAGTGAAACGGAGTCGGCGGAGCTTGTTACTTCAATCATCTTCTGAGCAATCGTGCCTTTGTTTACTCCCACATTTGAACTATTTTCTTTTGGTCCTTTTCTTCTTTTCTTCACTCTGGATTGATATTCCATTTGTAGGTTATCTCGATCCTTGCGTCCCGAGGTCAAACCTATTTAAGACAACAAAACAAACAAACGAACGAAATTTTTCTGCCCCAGTTTTGCTAGGAAAATTTCGTGAGTTAGTTGTGACACAGAAAGTGATTAAAAGACTCTTGGGTATCGGGTAAGAAATCATGGTTTCACAAATGTTCAACGGCTTTCTAGCCGGGATTTTGTAGAAAGGTTTCACAATTTTATGGCCGGGGTTTTAAAAAAAATGGCTCCGCAGTTTTCTGACTGGGAGATCTTCAGTTTTCTGACCGGGATATCGAAAGAAACGGCTCCGCAGTTTTCTGATCGGGAGATCCTCGGTTTTCTGACCGGGATTTTGAAATAAAGTTTTCATGGCTTTTTGGCCGGAATTTAAAAGCAATGTTTCACGGCTTTCTGGCCGGAAGGCCCTCCGGGGTTTTAAGAAATGGCTCCACAACTTTCTGACTGGGAGATCCTTGGTTTTCTGACCAGGATTTTGAAAGAAAGTTTTCACGGCTTTCTGGCCGGAATTCAAAAACGTCTCACGGCTTTCTGGCCGGAAGACCCTAGGTTTTTTGGCCGGGGTTAAAAAGAAATGGCTCCACAGTCTTCTGACTGGGAGATCCTCGGTTTTCTGACCGGGATTTTGAAAGGAAAAGTTTCACGGCTTTCTGGTCGGAATTCAAAAACATTATTTCAACGGCTTTCTGGCCGGAACACCCTCGGTTTTCTGACCAGGGTTTTAAGAAATGGCTCCGCAGTTTTCTTACTGGGAGATCCTCGGTTTTCTGACCGGGATTCTGAATGAAAATTTTCACAGCTTTCTAGGCGGAATTCAAAAACAATGTTTCACGGCTTTCTGGCCGGAAGACCCTCGGTTTTCTGACCGGGGTTTAAACAGATATTGGACTAACATGATTGGATTCTCTTTCGGAGTTTTCATTTTCTTTTCCTTTCTTCTTCCTTTTGGGTATTCTTTTAGGCATTTTCCCTTTTACCCATCAACAAAATGCGTAAAAATAAAGCTTTTGGCCGGAATTCAAACAATATCTAACGGTTTTTTGGCCGTCAGATCCTCGGTTTTTTGGCCGGGGTAAAAGTAAATGGCTCCGCAGTTTTCTGACTGGGAGATCCTCGGTTTTCTGACCGGGATAAAAGTTTCACGGCTTTCTGGCCGGAAAGACCCTCGGTTTTTCTGACCGGGGTCCAAACAGATATTGGACTGATATGATTTGATTCTCTTTTCGGAGTTTTCATTTTCTTTTCTTTCATTTTTTTTTTTTTTTTTTTTTTTGGCCTTCTTTTAGGCATTCTTTTTAAACATCAACAAATGCATAGGATAAATCTCTAAAAGAAACTTACCTTTTTATGTGTTTTCCTTGTTCCAAAGCCATTTCAAAGCTTGCGTATTTCACTTATTTGAGTGGTACCTTCTTCTTGCACAATTAAACAAACCTGCTTTCAACAAAGAACATTTTATCAGTTGAAAAAAGTGGTTGGATTTGCGGCCTTGGTTATCTTCATTGCTTGATTGTTTCCCCATTTTCATTGAGAAGTTCGCTACCAATTGTCTTTGGGGTGACTTCCTTTCAAACTGACCGGGTTCATTCCCAGAATTCCATGGGGATTTTCTGTGTAGGTTCCATCCTTCTGCCTTATTCCGTCTCTTCTAAGACCTTAGCCTTTGATTTCCATTTCCTTTCTAAAACTCTTTTCCTTTGGAAACAATCGATCATTACGATCCAATCGTGGATTGTAACAATACACCACTGAGGCTGTTTTTCTTTTCTTCTTTACCAGGCGGAGTCCTGTAAAACCGGTCCTGTCACCTTCCTTTGTAATAGTTTCAGAATTAAAATTAAACCGAAAGGGATTCAAAGAAGAAGAATGAATCAAAGAATGGAAAAACGTATCAAAGATAGAGTAGTCCCTTTCGGGGGAGAAAAGAAGGACTTATCTGAGGTATATGCTGACTTTAACCAACATGACATGCTCCTCGGACTAGATGCTTGATCGTCACAAAGACTCCCATTTTCTTATGAACCAAAACGGGTCTATATTTCCGAGCTAAGGAGCCGTGCCAGGACCTCTCGTGGTGAAACAAACTTTTCGGTTGATAGCGCCCTTTGCGGGTTTTCGCCAATCGACCTCTCTCATTTCTCTTCTTACCATCGCCGGATAGCACTCTTTGCGAGTTTTTACCAACAGAGGCTCTCTCATTTTGTATTTCTCTACTTCCATCGTCTTATGGTGCCCGAAGGTTTTCACCAATAAGACTCTCTCATTTTATTTCTTTTCATTCCAGGAACCCCGGATCGCAACAATGATGTTTTCACAACTTCCAATCGATCTTGAAGGAATTGTACTTGGTTCGGGTAACAAGAATTGTAAACAAAATTACAACTTTGGAATCATCTTGACGGATCTTAAACCGAATCAAAAATATCATCTGCCCCAGTTTCATTTTTGGGGAAACCGGGATTTTTGATTGGTGTGACTGAACCTCAGGGAGAGGTTGCCTACGTATCCTTTCGGAATCAAGTCAGAACGTAGTTCAGGAACTTTGTTTTTGTTTTGTTTTGTTTTGTTTTTTTTTTTTTTTTTTTTTTTTTTGGTTTGGTTTGGATTCCAAAGAGGGTAGCCAAAGAAAAGTAACCGGCTCAAAGGGTTTACAAAATGGTTGGTAGTGTTTGGGTAACGGGAATAAAAGCCTTCAATCATTTCGACTTGTGAGGACCTCATTGAAGCAAGTTCATACATAATACCTTTTCACAGCATCTGCATTCACAGCCGTTTCAGGATCTTTTCCTTCCATGTCTCCCAAGTATAATGCTCCTCTTGGCAGTATCTTCCTAATGATGTATGGTCCTTTCCAATTAGGAGCGAATTTTCCTTTCGCTTCCTCATGATGTGGAAGAATGCGTCTTAAGACCAACTGACCTACTTCGAAATTTCTCGGTCGTACTTTCTTGTTGTAAGCACGAGCCATTCTTTGTTGGTACAGCTGTCCATGACAGACCGCAGCCATTCGCTTTTCATCGATCAAATTTAATTGCTCCAAACGAGTCTTAACCCACTCGCTGTCTTCAATCTCTGCTTCAACAATTGTACGAAGCGAAGGGATTTCTACCTCTGCCGGTATCACAGCCTCAGTTCCATAGACTAGCAGGTATGGAGTTGCTCCCACCGATGTGCGTATTGTAGTACGGTATCCCAGTAAAGCGAACGGTAATTGTTCATGCCATTGTCTAGAACTTTGGATTGTCTTTCTCAAAATCTTCTTAATGTTTTTGTTTCCTGCTTCCACGGCACCATTGGCTTTGGGCCGATAAGGGGTGGAGTTCCTATGCGTTATTTTGAATTGCTCGCATATTTCTTCCATCAAATGACTGTTCAAATTCGCAGCATTGTCCGTGATGATAGTTGCGGGTATACCAAAACGACAGATAAGATTTGAGTGTACAAAATCCACCACCGCTTTCTTGGTGACTGATTTGAGAGTGACGGCTTCGACCCATTTTGTGAAGTAGTCGATAGCCACTAGTATGAATCGGTGTCCATTCGAGGCTTTCGGCTCAATCGGGCCGATGACATCCATTCCCCAAGCGACAAATGGCCACGGTGCTGACATAGGATGCAGCTCAGTTGGAGGTGCATGAATCAGATCTCCATGTACCTGACATTGATGGCATTTTCGGACAAAACCGAAACAATCTTTCTCCATGGTCATCCAATAATAACCTGCTCGAAGGATTTTCTTGGCTAAGACATATCCATTCATATGAGGCCCGCATACTCCTGCGTGTACTTCGTGCATGATTCTTCCTGCTTCTTCGGCATCAACACACCTTAAAAGGTTAAGATCCGGGGTTCTTTTGTACATGACCTCGCCGCTCAAAAAGAAACCACCTGCATGTCTCCTAATGGTCCTCTTTTGATCTCCAGTAGCATGTTCTGGGTATTCTTGCGTTTTCAGAAATCTCCTGATATCGTAATACCATGGCTTGACGCTTGGTCCTTCTTCGATCGCATTGCAATAACCGTGGCTTTCTCTGATTTGAATTTCCAAGGGATTGACATGGGCGTTGCCCGGATAAGGTAGCATTGAAGCTAAAGTGGCAAGTGCATCAGCTAGTTCATTGTGACATCGTGGGATATACCTGAACTCTATCGATGCAAATCGCTTGCCAAGAATGTTCACGTGCTGTCGATAAGGGAGGAGTTTAACGTCCCGAGTTTCCCATTCACCTTGAGATTGTTTGATAATTAAATCGGAATCTCCCATGATCAACAAATCTTCGACACCTTGATCGATTGCCATGTTCATACCCATGATACAAGCTTCATACTCAGCCGTATTGTTTGTGCAGAAGAAACGGAGCCTAGCCGTGGCCGGATAATGCTGACCAGCAGGAGAGATCAAGACTGCCCCGATCCCTACACCTTTAACGTTTACCGCCCCATCGAAAAACATTTTCCAAGCATGACTGTCGTCCGAAACAACTTCTGTCGTATTTACCTCTTCATCGGGAAAGTAGGTATTCAATGGTTGATACTCTTCGTCGATCGGGTTCTCGGCCAAATGGTCTGCCAATGCTTGGGCCTTCATTGCCGTGCGAGTGACATAGACTATGTCAAACTCAGTGAGCAGGATTTGCCACTTCGCCAATCTTCCGGTGGGCATCGGTTTCTGGAATATGTACTTCAAAGGATCCAACCGAGTAATGAGGTGAGTCGTATGGGCTTGGAGGTAGTGTCTCAATTTCCGAGCGACCCAAGTTAAAGCACAACACGTTCTTTCCAGCAAAGTGTACTTGACCTCATAACTAGTGAATTTCTTGCTCAGGTAGTAAATCGCATGCTCTTTCTTCTCTGCCGCATCACGTTGTCCGAGAACACAACCAAAAGAGTTTTCCAAGACCGTTAAATACAAGAAAAGAGGTCTCCCCGGCTCTGGCGGGACTAAGACTGGAGGGTTTGACAAATATTCTTTGATCTTGTCAAAAGCCTCTTGGCATTCGGTTGTCCATTTGATTGCAGCATCTTTCTTCAACAACTTGAATATGGGTTCACATGTGGAAGTCAACTGAGCGATGAACCTACTGATGTAGTTCAGTCGGCCTAGAAGACTCATTACATCTTTCTTTGTTCTGGGGGGAGGTAAATCCCGGATGGATTTTATCTTTGTGGGATCTAATTCAATACCTCTTCTACCGACTATGAAACCCAAAAGTTTACCTGACGGGACTCCAAAAGCGCATTTGGCCGGATTCAGTTTCAAATCGTATTTCCGCAACCTCTCAAAGAATTTCCTCAAGTCTCGCACATGATCGCCTTGAGTTATGGATTTGATGATCACATCGTCCACGTACACCTCTATTTCCTGATGCATCATGTCGTGGAAAATGGCAGTCATAGCTCTCATGTACGTCGCTCCTGCATTTTTCAAGCCGAATGGCATGACTCTGTAACAGTAAGTCCCCCAAGGTGTGGTAAAAGCAGTCTTCTCGGCGTCCTCTTCATCCATTAACACTTGATGATATCCCGCATAACAATCCACAAATGACTGTATCTCATGTTTGGCACAGTTATCAACAAGGATGTGGATGTTCGGTAAAGGAAAGTTATCTTTAGGACTCGCTTTATTCAAATCTCGGTAGTCAACACATACTCGAGTTTTTCCATCTTTCTTTGGCACGGGCACAACATTAGCCAACCACGTGGTGTATTGTACCACTCGAATTACCCCCGTTTTCAACTGCTTGGTGATTTTTCTTTGATCTTATCACTGATGTCAGTTTTGAACTTTCTTTGCTTTTGTTGCACTTGGCGACAGTCCGGGTAGATTGGTAATTTATGCACCACTAGATCGACCCCTAATCCTGGCATGTCATCGTAAGACCAAGCAAACACGTCTTTAAATTCAAACAAGAGTTGGATTATTGCATCTCGTGTTTTCTCATCCGTGTGGATGCTTATCTTGGTCTCTCGGACCTCTTCATCAGTTCCCAAATTAACCGGTTCGGTGTCATTCAAATTTGGCTTAGGTTTATTCTCGAAATGTTCCAATTCTCGATTTATTTCCCTAAAAGCCTCATCTTCATCGTATTCCGGTTCTTGGTTCATTATTTCCGGATTAGGTGGCGTGTTCGGATTTGAGCATGAGTTCCGCAAGCATGTCATGTTATTTAAAGCCGCATTATTAGGACTGAAAAGGAAGAATAAATAACAAAATTAGAAAGAGTGCAAAAGTAAGGAAATATTTATTTTATTTTCTTGGAATTTTCTGAAAACAAACAAAATTACATTGGGGAAATCAAAAAATACAAGAAAACAAAGAAAAACATCCAAGCTACATCCTGAAGTAACTTGTGATGAAGGAAAAAAAAACGACAGGACAAGTCTACCAGAACTCCCGCCTGATTGGGAAGGTGTGGCTTTCCAATTTTGCAATTTAGCTTCAAGGCCCACATACAGCACCTCAGCGGTGCTTGTTCCTTCTCCCGATTGGACCATATTAACATCATAGAGCATTTGCCTCATGGCCCCACATATGTCTTCAATTTCCTCCGCCGTAAAGACCTCGTCTTCTTCTTCTTCACTGTACCTTGGTCGGACAAAAGTTTGGTACAGATGCGGCAATGGTTGCGGCAGAACCCATCCTTTCTCCTTTCTCTTTTTGGCCCATCTTTCATCTTCAGGGGTTGGGCGAAAGCCCACTCCGAAAAACTTTTCAGCTACAGGTAAAGTTATCAGCTTCGGCACTCCTTGTAGGGACTTTCCCAAACCTTTTCCTGGCTGGAAGCCATGTTTAATCATTTCTTTCGCCACCATGATGGAGGCATTAGACAAAAAAGGTTGGGGAGAGGGTTCCCTTCTTCGTGTTGATCTGCCAACACAATCTCGAAAGCTTGATAGACAATGTTTTCGCTTCCCGCTTCCGCTTCCAAGCAAGGTATGGATGGATCTCGATAAATTGATTGCTCATCTTCCCCGTGGACCACGATCTCTTGTCCCTTGTGCTCAAATTTCAACATCTGATGGAGGGTAGAGGGCACAGCTCCGGCCGCATGAATCCATGGTCTCCCTAGAAGAAAATTGTAAGAAGTGTCCATATCCAAGACTTGGAATGTCACTTCGAAGTCCACCGGGCCGATGGTCATAATCACATCAATCTCTCCGACAGTATCCCTTTTCACACCGTCAAAAGCTCGCACACATATGTTGTTAGGCCGAATCCTTTCAGCTCCGATTCCTATGCGGCCTAAAGTGGAAAGTGGGCATATGTCTACCCCCGAACCCCCATCAACCATGACCCTCTTCATATAGTAGCCTTCGCTTTTGACGGTCAAATGCAAAGCTTTGTTGTGGGCGGCACCCTCCAAAGGCAAATCAGCTTTACTGAAGGAAATCTGATTGATCGCGAAGAATCTTTCTGTCATTCTTTCAAGTTGTTCGGATGAAGTCTCAATAGGCACGTATGCTTCATTCAAGGCTTTTAGCAAAACCTTTTGATGTTCAGTAGACTTCATTAGAAGGGACAACATCGAAACCTGCTCTGGGCATTTACGCAGTTGGTCTATCACCTCGTAATCGGGCATTTGCATCTTTTGAAAAAAGACCTCGGCCTCTTCATCACTTACAGGTTTCTTTGACGGGAAACGCCTTTGTGTGGCGTTATTTACCTCCTGTGTGTTTAAGTACTTCTGTCCTAAGACACTCTCAGATGAATTTCCCACGATCTCTTTCCCTTTGCGCATAACAAGCGTTCGTTGGTAGCTCCAGGGTACTGCGGATGGATCTGTCATTGGTTTTTGTTGCACGCGTGCAATAACCACAGGTTCATCCGGTTTTCGGGCCACATAAGTTCCCTTTGGTACATACATTGATGTTTCTCTCTTTAAATGGAACTTCTTGGGGGCACCTATGGACAATGGTTTTTCCACTCTACCTCGTGGGAGGTAAAGGACTCCGCCCTTCCGAGACGATGCTTTCAATTCAATCGTCTTTTCGGATTTGGTTTCAAGAGCTTCAACCTTTTTCCCCATTTTCTCTTGTTTCGGGGTAGCCTCAGGACGCTTCTCTATGTTGGCGATGGCGATTATCGCTTTCAAAGCTGGGTCAAATTCTTTGTCGTCACAAATCATCCCAATCACCGGTCCGTTGTTGTGGGCCGGTAATGGGTTGTTTGTCACATTTGGGATGTCTTCATCTGCGAAGACGATCCTCCCTTGATTGATCAATTCTTGCACTGCCTTCTTTAACGTCCAACAATTGTCAGTACTGTTTCCTTCAACACCTGAATGATATGCACAGTATATCCCTCTCTGGTAGGCAGGAGAGTCCGGATTCTGCCTGTTCTGCGGAACAGGCTGCAATAGGTTTTCTTGCCCGAGTTTTGGGAAAAGAGTGGAATACGGCTCCCCAATCGGTGTAAAGCTCGTTTTGGGTTGCTCACGGTGGCGAGCGTTATTTGGCCGTGGATTATACTGGTTTGGGTAAGGAGGTTGGTTTCTCTGGAATGGAGGTGGATTCCTGTTGGCTGGTGGCTGTGGCCGTGCCTGAGGTTGAATGTTCATGACCGCATAGGGTGGAGGCGGAGGAGCATAAGCCATGCCGTGATGTGGATAGTAATGTTGGGGGACCCTGTCGGAGAATACCTGCCTTGAGGTTCGATATCTCCTGTCTTCTACCGCTGCCATAGCAGATTCTTCTTTCTTCTTGCTTCGGGGCATCCCTCCAGACCCGCCTTGAATGGCTTGGGAAGTTGCCCGAATGGCCGCTTGGCTCAAAATTCGCCCTGTTTTCAAGCCACTTTCTACCATCTCTCCGATCTTGATAGCTTCGGCAAAAGGTTTTCCCATTGCCGACATCATATTTTGAAAGTAATCGGGCTCTTGAGCTTGGAGAAAAGTCGTGACCATTTCAATTTCGTCCATGGGGGGTTTCACCCTGGACGCTTGCTCTCGCCACTTGATGGCATATTCTCTGAAGCTTTCTGAGGGCTTCTTTTTTAAGTTCGATAGAGAATTCCCGTCCGGCGCAATATCGATGTTGTATTGGAATTGTTTTACAAAATCTCTGGCCAGATCATCCCAGATGTGCCATCGAGATATGTCTTGATCCATATACCATTCGGACGCTATTCCGACCAAACTTTCTCCGAAGTACGCCATCAACAATTCTTCTCTGCCGCCGGCACCCCTCAATTGATTGCAGTATTTCTTCAAATGAGCAATGGGGTCGCCATGTCCGTCGTACTTTTCGAACTTTGGTGTCTTAAAACCCTGATGGCAAATGGACGTGCGGGAACATGCACAGATCGGCGTAAGATACACTCTTCTGTCCACTCGGACCTTGCATGTTCTTAAAGCTTTGTTCCAAACTCCTCATTCTTTTTGCCATCTCCTCCTGCTCGGGGGTCTTTGGATTTTGGCTCGGTAGGAACTCATATCGAGGTGGTTGAGAATATGTATTGGCTGCAACCTGGGTATGGTCCCGTGTGAGTGGTGGTGCCGGGAATGTAAAGGATGAGGAGTCGAAGAAAGGAGCATGTGCGGTGGGGTGCGTTGTGATTGGAACTGGCAACTCAACCGACGTTCTTGCGGATGTATCATGTGGTGTCACCCGAGGATGGGATGTGGAGGGTGATTCAGAGAGGTTTGTAGCATTGGAATACCCGAACAGAGTAGGCGGGTAATTGATGGGGGTATTTGAAATACCGCTTGACCTGAGAAGAATTTCAGGGAACCCAGGGACCAGACTCGGGGGCTCTTTCCCGTTGTTCCAATCGTCCAACATTTCGAGCATGCGGCAACGCAACATTCTATTCTCTTCCAAAGCTGCCGACTCAGTAGCCGGGATGGTTGTCAATGAGCTTTCCTCTGAAACGGGAATGGTTGCTAAAGGCATTTCTGAAGACATGTCGGCACTCTTTTTTGATCTAGTAAAATAGGAATGAGTACTTTCAGGCTGCCGAACTTTTCCTTTGGACCTTGTGAAGTACGAGTGTGGTGCCAGATTACCGCAAAGTCAACCACTTTTACTAAAACCTGGATTTTGGCAAACAAACGGTTAGTCCGAAACAACATAACAGATAAGTAATCTCACGTTGGGTGTGATGCACTTATACAGGTGACAATGTTGCTACATGTATTCGCTTGCGATGCGTCATTCCGGTTTGTATCGATCTTCTTTTTCTCTTAACTTCTTTCCCCCCCCTTTTTTTTCATTTTTATTTTTATTTATTTATTTTTTAGTGATGGTCGAATCTTATGTGGATTGCCTACGTATCATGTCCCCGCATGAATCAGACCGAGCGTAGTTCGGAAACAATAGACATAAGATGAAGTGTTCATGAATTTTATTTCAACAAACTTAAAACTTGAAACACTTGCAAAATACAACAATGGAGAAAAACTTGTAAAAGGACAAACGGACTCTAAAACAAAAGACTCTCCTAAGCATGTTCCAACGCCTCGAATCTTTGCACCCGGGGGGCGCTGTTTGGCCTTGCTGCAGTTCTTGGGGTGAGATCTTTCTGTATACTTCCCAATTCTGCCATGACCTGGTGGACACATTCCATGATTGAAGAAAAGAGGGCAGGCCGAGGTACTTGTTCGTAGTTCAAACACTTCATAGTAATGTAGTGCCCGATCTCATTGATCCTGGTTCTGATTATGTCTTTTTCTCCGAGCAGCTGCCCTATGTGCCTGTTCTTTGCCCCTAATACTTGAGAGTTGCCGGAGACATGGTCCAAGAGCCTATCTATTTGTCTTTCCATCCGTGCCATCAAGTTGTGACAACGGTCTCTATCTGCTTTAGCATCCTGGACTTGCCTGAGAGTTCGCTCTTTAAGAGTGGCATTTGCTTTTCTCAAATCAACGATGATCGCATCATAGTCTCTCTCTACTTGTTGTAGACGGAGTGCTTCTTGGTGGGCCGCTCTCTTCCATTTTGTTCGGACCGCAACCAAAGCCGCTTTTGCCTTCTCCAAGTCTTCTTGGTGTTCAAAGGCTTTTCTTTCCAAATCGTTTATCAGCATTTGATCACTCCGACTCCTCCTTGACCTTTCTGCGGCCAATTGCATCTCTTGAATTCGAGTTTGGAGTGCTTCTCTTTCCTGCTCCCAACCGGCCCTTTCCCGATCGAAGTCAGCCTGTTGTATGTCCATGGCTGCTTCCATGATTCCTTTGTCTTCTTTTAAAGTGTTGATGCAAGATTGGAAATTTTGTGCTGTTTCATGCTCAACCTCTCTAACTCTGGCTTCTATTTCTCTCTCCCAATCGACGGCATACTTCACTGACCTTTCTGACCTTTGCTCCGGTATTGGTTGGTTGTGGAACCATTCAAGATAAGCGAGACTCACTTCTCCCCGTTCCCGATCGGCAACCATTTCGTTGATGTCGGAGAGTCGACTACCGAACCAAACCTTCTATGCATAAGTCTCCCTCGGGGTCTCTTCTGTCACAAATTCCCATACAAATGATCGCATATCCTCAATTGGGGCCTTTTTCTGTTCTCTTCCCAAGCTGCCGCATGACACGTAGCGGGGCATATGGTTGGAAACCCCCGAAACCCATTAATATGTAGAATGGGCGGTATGTCGACATATGCATGATTTTGGCGGAAGGGAACCAATAATAATTCCAGGTAAGTTGATCGGCTCTCAAAGAGTTGAGGAGTTCTTGCCAAGTCCCCAAGTCTTCTGGAAGGTTACAACGGGCGGCTCTGTTTGTATGACAGCGAATATAATTCAGCCAATCTGCTTTGAAGTTTATCACAATTGGGTGATGGTAGAGATGCTCTATAAACCACATTTGTAATAAAATATTGCAACCCTCAAAATAGTCTTGTCCTTCTTGGCACCGAGTTAAGGCCCGAAAGATGTCTCCTAGTATCATCGGAAGAACAGTGTGTTCCTCGTTACTCTGTAGATATGAGACCACCGCAGCTAAACGGATTCTGATGCGTCCACCACGTTCGGGAAAAACCATGGTTCCCAAAAAAGCGATCATGAAAGCATAGATTCTTAAATCTCCCTAGGCGTCATAATTTAGCTGGTTAACAAATTCGACGTTTGAGAATTTCCCAAACCCTTCCTTATCACCAAATCTGTCGTAGAGATAATCTAGTGGCACCCAACCGTTCTCCAGACAACCGAGGGGAACCCGCCGGAGACATAGCTTTTTCAAGAAGTTATTCACACTCATCTGCCTAGGAGCTGCAGGCCTCATCTTGTGCAAATCTCTTCCGAGCCCTGTGAGTCCGCCCAATTCTTCCAACGTGGGTGTCATTTCACAATCCCGGAATTTGAACACATTGCTTGTTGAGTCCCAAAAACTCACTAAAGCTCTGATCAAATTTTTATCCGGTTTTATCATCATGATGTCCGGAAGAAATTTGAGGTGCTTGTGAACTTGATTTCTTTCCCAAGCCGAAAAACTAGTCCACCATTTACGGAGCCGATCTGGGGTTTTGTCTTGGACCATGAACATAGGTGGCATTTCGTCTCTCACCCTTTTTTGGCCGATTCGTTGCGAGGAAGTCATGCTGATCCTAGAAAAGATAAAAAATGGATTTAAGATTTTTTTTTTTTTTTTTTTTTTTTTTTTTATAAAAAAAACGAATCTTGTTAATACGGCCTTTCAGCACTTGAAGAAGATTTGAAGGCTGTATAACAGGATATCAGTGTGATATCTATATTCCGTTTTGCAAAATTAGTCCTCCGGCGCCCCTTTTGAGGCGTTTGGCTATTTTTGCAAAATTTCCTAACTCTCGACTAAGAACAAAAATCCTAATTCTAATATATATTTTTTTTTTTATATTTTTTTTTTATTTTTTATTTTTTATTTTCTTAAAAAAAATCAGTATTAGTTGAGCCCGATATGGGTTGCCTACGTATCTCATTTTTGGTGAGAATCAAACTTGCGTAGTTCGAAAATAAAAGAACTAAATTATTTTAAGAAAAGAAAACGAACTATTTTTTTTTTTAAACAGCATTTCTAAAACAAATTACTTTCAAAGGAACTAAGAAAATTTATTTGGAAATTTATTTTCAAAGAAACTAAACTATTTTCATAAAATTAAGAAAATTTATTTGAAATTTTTTGCAAATTTTCAGAATTTATTTTCAAAGAATTAACTATTTTCATAAAATTAAGAAAATTTAGTTTGGAATTTTTGCAATTTTTCAGAATTTATTTTCAAAGAATTAACTATTTTCATAAAATTAAGAAAATTTAGTTTGGAATTTTTTGCAATTTTTCAGAAATTATTTTCAAAAAAAAAAACTAACTATTTTCATAAAATTAAGAAAATTTAGTTTGGAATTTTTATTTTTATTTTTATTTTTTTTTATTTTTTTTTTATTTTTTTATTTTTTTTGCATTTTTTTCTAACTATTTTCATAAAATTATTTTAACTATATACCCTGACGTTTTCCACTTCTTCCTCTTTTTAACAAACCGGTCGGCATGTAAGATCGAAACAAATAAATGCACACAAAAAGATGCAACAAGTTGGTCTTTTTGTTTCAGGTACACCTGTCCTAGACAGGCCCAACCCCTGTGTTGAGCCTCCTAAGTCAAATATGCACATGATGCAAATAAACGTTCCTATCGGGGATCCGGCATAAGGTCTTGTTATTCTAAGTCATCATCCTGTTGGAAAAGTGTCTAGACCGGCTTTAACTCGAGCGGACAACTCGAGCCGAAGAGTGTCAGTGCACCGGTAGCATGGCTTTCCGGCTTAATTGACAAAACTCTCCGCCTAAACATGCGTGACTACAAAATCCTTCACCGGGTGCCAAGCACCACGGCTATCTTGAGAAAAACGGGCTATGTCCAGCAAATGCCCGGTATTATATTTCAAAAGACTCAGAAAAAAAAAAAAAAAAAAAAAAATGGGTATCGGCACAATTTATATACAGTTCACAAAATATCAAAGCGGTAAAACAACATTTAGCATATAAAATATAAACATGTAATAGAATCAGATAATAAGTAAGCCAAATAAAATAATTATTCAAAGCTCGAATTCTTAAACCCTGAACCAGTAGTTCTGGGTTTGTTTCCCCAGCAGAGTCGCCAGAGCTGTCACACCTCCTTTTGGCGCGCCTACCCCGAAGGATAAACGTACAAGGGAGTTTTTCCAATTTAAGTGACAATATTCGAAACGGGATTATTTTATTTATTTCAGAGTCGCCACTTGGAATAAATTAAGGTGTCCCAAGTCACCGATTTATTTAAATCCCGAATCGAGGAAAATTACGACTTTTCAAATGAAGTCTCCGAACCAGAAATTCTAAGTAAGGAATTCTGTTGACCCGAGGGAAGGTGTTAGGCACCCCCGAATCCCGTGGTTCTAGCACGGTCGCTTCAATTATTATAAATGGCTAAAAATTCCTGATTTTACACATGCTTATAAATTATATGCTCTGATTAAACTTTAAATCGCTCCATTAATTTGAAACCATACCAAAAGAAAGACTAATTACGATATGGACTCGGACTTTGACAAATAGATAAATAATAATAAAAAAAATATCCAGATTACTTTGAAACTATATCGATAAAAAAAAGATTTCTAGACTAAACAAATTTTAATTTATCTAAAGATGCATGGTTTTGTCGTTTCTAATTTAAACATGTACAAAATGATATCTTATTCCATGACTTGTTGACTTAGGGTCAAATAAAAAGCTCTTAACGAGACATGAGTATGTACATCCTGATTTTAATACATCTTGAACTCTATTACCGAACTAGATCGAGAATTCGCTTGCGCATGACTTGTAAAATTAGGACAATTGATACTAACTAACGAATTGCAAAGCTAGCTTTAAGGTTTTATTTTTTTTGAAACCAACCACTATTACTAAGAACTTGTTCGGAAAGGGAATAATATTTTTTGTCCTAACACTAAAGTTTTAACTACAAACCACTGTTACTACAAACTTGTAAAAAGCATACTTATTATGAAGCTAACTCAAACTCTATTTAAAATTTTTAGTTACTACAAACTCATGACAGTGATTCAAACATAATATCAAAATAAAAAAAAATATTTACATTCTAACTAAGAGGTTGGCTCGATTTCACAACTCGTGATTCAAATTGAAACATGCAACGATTCTAGTTATACAAATATGCTTTACAAAGCTAATGAACACACATGTAGAAGATCTAATTTAATTTGAAGTTGACAGGTAGTGATCCAAAGCATAAAACCAATAGGCATTCTCATTTCCAGCTTAAAGTCAAGTCTACACCAACAATGAAATCGAAATGGTGTACCTGGAATTTCAAGCAAGAAAAATGGAAGAGAAAATCAGTATGCAGCTCCAAACAGAACGAACAGCAACAGGAACAGTAGCTAGCGCAAGTTCAGGAATCCAGGAGTACAACAACCAAAAACACCAAAATCCCAGGGATGTTTTGACGAACCAAAACAAAGAAACCAGAAACAACCAGAAAGAAACAACAGAACAAATTTGGCAGAGAAAACTGGATGTGTTTTCAAACCGAAACAAACAAAACAAGTTTGTTTTCAACTAAGAGACTGCTGGATGATGAAATCAGTGGAACATTTAGTTTCCGAATGTGTCTGGAGTATCTTTTCTGTATGTTCAAAGTGTTTCCCGAGAGTATTCTGTGAAACAGTGTGTGTATGTTTTTTCAGAATGTTTCTGTGTGTGTAAAAGGTTCTGCCAGGGAGCTTTTCTATGTGTGTATGTATATCTCTAGTCTATCTGTGAGTCTCTCCTTTTATAACCTATAAATCCCAACCAACAGCCCTTCCTTTTCAGTTTCAGATCTGTCCAGCACCCATTATTCCCCTTTTTCAAACCTTTTTGAGCTGTATATTCCCTCTCATGTGTATCCTAATTCTAACAACTGACCAAGCACTCAACAAAGCTGAAAGTACTCATTATTATCCTCACATTCTCTGATTATTCCCTTCTGATTTGTCTAAAGGTGGGATTTATAATTAATCAAATCCTAAAGGTGCAAACTAATGAAATACACTGCTGTCCAGCAAGTTTTAACAACTCATTTCCATGTGTATTGCACTTTAAAGGTTGATTTTAGGGCTACTTAAATGGACTAACAGCTATATCCAATTCACAACCTAATTTAGAATCAAATAATGGTTCAAAACAAACAAATCCAACAATTAAACTCAACACTCTGAACAAACAACAAACCGAAAGATTTTCAATCAAACAAACAGTGAAACACTGCTCGGAATCTCAAACAACCAATTTGCGAATTGAAACGACGACATTTGTTAAGTCGAATCGCAACACGTATGATTGACAACGAAAAGCCGACAAACAAATTCAACAAATTCTAACACCCAAAGCCGAGAGAAGAGAAGAAAGATGAAGCAAATACGAAACTAAATGTTCGACGACGCTAATCGACGCGAACCTGTATTCAACAACATCGGTAATCCAATAGACAAGGCAGAATTTCAGAATTGACAAATTCAATGAAACAGTGTTTCGGCCAAAGAAAAGAAAAGAGAAAAAATGAAGCTAACTAATCGACGACGCTAATCGACGCAAACACACATTCTATATTATTCGATTAGCCGATTACGATACGCGTAATCGACAAACAAATCCGACAAAGCAGTGACTAACAATTTCGGACAACATGTATAAATTCAATATCAAACAACTTAACGATATTAACGACGAATCGAATTCGATTCACAATCACTCGTTAAACAGCGAAGAATAACAAACAATCAAGTCGACCAAATAAAAGGTCCCAAGAGATGAAGAAAAACAGAAAATTCCTCAAAAATATCCGAAGAATTTCAAACACAAATGAAAAATCCGAAAATGATTAAACTGAAAACGAGATGTATAAAAACAGAAAAATATTAAAAGAAAAAGAAAAATTACCTACGAAAATAGTGAGATCGGAAGTTCAGTCGTCTTGGGTTTTTAGAATCGAATGGAACTTAATCGAAGTATTTTCAAATGAAAATACCCCGATTAAAATCTATTAGATCCCAAATCTTGGTTAAATCGGATGAAATCCCTATTTTTTTAAATATCTAGGGTTCTTGAATCAACTCGGTATTTGGGGCTTGACGGTTTGGAGAAAGATTTCGCGAGGGATCGCCGGTTTAGTGGTCGTCGGCGGCGGCGGTTCAGTGCGAGAAAAAGAAAAGAAAGGCCGCGCAGGGGTGCGGCGGTGGTTCGAAGGCGACTGTGGTCGTCGCTGTGGTTCGAACGTGGCTGTGTGGATGGACGATGGGCTGGGGTAATGGTGGCTGGTTGGACGATGGGCTGGGGTGATGGTGGCTGGTCGGATGCGTTGAAGAAGAAGAGAAGGAGGGAGGGGTGTCTCTGGCGGCTGGGGAGTGAGAGGGAGAAGGATTTAGGGTTTGGGTGAATTAGAAATCTGATTTGGGTCTTTGGGTAATTAGAATTAGGCTAATGTTCTGGACCGTTGGATGAAGTGTCATCAACGGTCCAGATTACACGATGGGAGATGGGGCGGTTCAGGGCGACGGGGCGGGTCATGGGTTTTGGGCTGGTATAATTTGGAGAGGTCTTTGGGTAATGAACATGTGGTCCAAGCCCAAATCAGATTTTCTCTTAATTATTTCCTTTTCTCTTCTCTTTTTAATTTTAATTCTCAATTTATTAAAACAAAAATTCTAATTTCACTACAAAAATCAATTAAATTATAAGAAATTACTAATTAAGTTATATTAACAATTAACACAATCAATTTAAACATCGATTAAATATAAATCACACAATTAGGCATTTAAATGCTAAAAATGTAAAAGATGAATTATTTCTTTTGTGATTTTCGTTTTCGTAAGATAAAATTAATTACTCCTAATTTCAAACTAGATAAGAAATGTAATCACGACATATTTTTGTATTACTTTTTTTTTATTAATTTAAACACATATAATCACGTATATATAAATGCAAACAAATACCAAAATAACACAAAAATTCACAAAAAATACACACCATAAAATAGACAATTTTTGTTTTGATTTTGTGGGAGTAATTCATGTTAGGCAAAAATCACGTGCTCACACTGGGCGGTGCAAATGCACAATGTTCTTCCCCGCCTGTACCATGTCGATATAAGGAGGGATTCCCCACTTGGCCTTGAGCGCCTTGATCGTCGCCTCATCCTTCATGGAAGGAACGAGCTCCGGTTCATCCCCCATATGGCTGTTAAAATCGATCCTCGCCTTCCCCGAATGAGGAACTACCTCATCCACTGTCGGATATCCCTCATCTTCCACCACCTCAACTCTTTGGATAGGAATACGTCACTTTCCAGCACCGGAGCATCGACAACTCTATCAGATTGGGGAGGAGTACTAGCCATTTGTCTTATTTCATCGAAATAAACAAGAACGGCGAAGGAAAAAAGGCAATGGTCACAACGAATTCTAGTGAAATCAGAAGTATGAAAGATCAGATGAAGAGGAAATTCGTAGAACTTCTTTCTTAAACAAAATTGAAAAGTGCAACAGTCTTATAATGAGAGGCTCCCCTGTTTAGATCTGAAGTTAATTATGTTTGGCTAAGATTTATCCTATATTTTTTTCATTATTTAGTTTAACTAAAAGACTCAATACTTTTTGGTCAAACACATACTTACATAAATCTAAGGACATAGTATCAGAGAAATAACAAGAATTCGTGAAAAATATGAATAAATAAAATCCATTTATAGTAAATAAGTGGTTATAAATGGAAGAAAATCCTGTTAATGAGTTGAATACTAAACTATATCCATATTAAGATCTCCAACTGAGTCAAAACAAACAAGGTTCCAAGTCCCTTGTTAAATGAGGGGTCAAATATCTTTGATAACTAGATAATACGATGCTAACTATACCCTAGATGTTTACAAATCATATTAATTTTAGGTTATTACAAATAAATTAAAGTACATAAGCCGTCTAGTAGTTTGAAAAAAATACTACTTGGGAAAAAAGATGACTTGTAGCAATATGTTTAGATTATTATTATAGTCGGTGGGGTAGCTGTCCCAACTGCATCATATGTTGTAGAAGGCACATGACTTGGCACATTCCCTGTGTTGCATTGGTGCGTGTTTGAAAAATATTGATTAAATTATCAAGCACAAGAAGCTCTAGATGAGCAGAATATTATTTCAAACTGTTGATTATTATTAGATTAAAATATTCCATTTTTAACCTATAAGGTCAGAAGGAATTCTGCTGACCTCATTTTAGCACAATGATACAAAAAACTTTCTCTGTTGAGTTCATTTGTTTGACTATCCTTGAAATACTGTCTATGTAAATTGGTCAGATGACTCAGATTAGGTGTTAGGAACTCTAATATTCTGAAACTCAATTATTTTGTTGAATTGTAACAGCGTTTTTTTTTTTTTAACAATTTGGTAGATTGGTACTGTATTTAAAAGCTATTAGTCCGAATATTTCAGATTTTGCATTGTAGGGTTTATTTAAGAGGAAGCGTCTACCAAGAGTTTCTTCACTTTTGAGGCTTGAACCCGAAATCTCAAATCAAAGATGAGGATCCCATTCAACCTGTCATACCCCTTGGCCATAGTTATCCGTTTGTTAAATATTCTTTCATTTGTTTTTGCTTCTAGAACAAACAAAGATTTCTAATATTCTAAAATATTTTTATCTTTTTTTTATATGAAAAAAATTATAAATTATATTATTTTTGTGTTATTTCTGAAAATTCTAGGTTTAATCAATAATAACCTAGACAGTTTGAAACTTGATCATATTCACCCCAGATAAAAATGGAAGTGCATGCAAAACAACTGCCAGAGAATAAGTACTAATTAATCCCTCTCTTATCTTGATGCGCAACTGTTGGTCGCAGTATGCATCTGCAAACTATTGTAAATGTTTGTAAATTGTCTATCCAATATTTGTTGCTATTGGTTTTCTAAAAAAATACACTATCACGAGTAGCAATTTAGCATGCGCTAGGTAAAGTCAGAATTTTATTTTTATCGTTCAAAATTTTAGAACGATAATTTTTCGAGCTGCTAACTGGATTTTAAATGTAATTTTTGTACAACTTAATTTAATAAATTTTTAACATAAATATGCTTGAGCAAACATTACTGAATACGAACAAACTTTCATCTAGACTTGTAGCTCCGCCCTTGCGCTACACTCGAACAGTAAGTTTGATATATAAATAGATCATTTGCTTTTGCCACATTTAGAAAAATTGAAAAAGAAGCAAGAATAATTCAGGAAATTATATATAGAAGGTGTTGACATGACAAATGTTGACCCTTGAGCTACCAAAGCTTCCCAAGAATAAATTAAGATCACATCGATCCCTTTGGATTTTTCTCCAAATTAGTTGGCTTTTGCATGTGAGAGAGCCACCACTCAGTCAAGATGCCATGATACTACAGCTTTCCTTTCCTCGTTCGTAACTTTGTTGTTAATTACTTTAAATTCAGCTTCAAGTTTTTCTAAAATCTATCCTTATTTTTTTTATTAATGAAATATTAATTAAATAAGTTGTTTAAAACAAACATATAGATGCATGTAGGACAAATACTTATGATTGATTTTATTAAATGTATCTTAAGTGTTGTGCAGAACCTTAAAAGATATACTATGAAGTTATGAATTAGAGGGAAGCTAAGTAGATTTCTAAAATAATTATTTTATTTTCTTCAAATAAACACAATATATTTTTCTTATATATCGTTTTCCAACACACACAATGAATTTTCTTAAAACCGACCCACACAATGCAAATTTAAAACATGGGTGCGCTTTTCACGTCCCGTTTTAGCACTACTATAATTTGGAAAATCAAACAAACTTTTCTTCAACTGCGATCTTTATTGAAAAAAAGTATTCAATATAAAGGTGATATCAATAACATGTTAATAATAACTATTGAGGAGTGTGGTGGGATGATCAAGATTCATTAACCCTTAATCAAATGTTATGGATTCGAATTTTAATTTTTCGAATGAGAATTTTTTGGGACGGAGCAACTTACTTCCTTAGTGAGCTTATTCGACAAATCTGAATTAGTTGAGCAGATGATTAAAGTAAAACAATACCTTAATAATATATCTGACCTGACAACCAAATATTTATTGAAAACAGAATTAAACGTGTAAAAATATGGTAGTAAAATTCTTTGTATTTTTCGCTGAAAAACTATATATTATGTATATTGTTTTTTATATCTATATATACTAAATATCAAATTCTCTTAGCTTTACTAAGTTTATTTTCTTTATTTTTTGTAATCCCCTTATAACATTCTGGTTTATGCCACTGCATTCAAACATCAATTGGGCTTCAACTTTTTAATTCTATACCAGTGGAGGAGTTTTATTTAGCTTCAGAGAGTGGCTAACTATGATAAGCATCGTAAGGTCTGTCGCACCATATAATATCTCTTGCATCAGGTCAAGGAACATGAATATGGAGTACTTTTTTCTAGGCGATAAACTACTGAAATTTAGAAATATCATATCGAGAGGAGTTATCTTTCGTATAATTATCATCTCGCTGAAGCCAAATTTATCAGAAGGTGAGAGAGCTGATATGTGTTTATGTGTCAGGTGGGACCCATTTTTAAGGTCATTTTTACAGAAGCCATTTAGCCACCTGTCTATTTCGTGTTTTTAATGGGGTTATTCTCTCCATTCGCTTGTTAGGTCGCGTGACATCAACGCTTGGACTTTATGATAAAGAACTTATGGTGGGCACGTTGCCAGGGCAGAAAAGTGATGGCACTTTTGATGTAGCGCGTGGGTTACTTGTACTTTTGCCCGAAGTCTCAACGAAATAAATACAAATTCCAAAACACCAAAAACTTATACTCCATCTATTCCTGTTTACGTGAAACCATTTCTTTTTTTATATGTTCCAAAAGAATGAATTCTTTTTAAATTTAGTAATAATTTAGCTTAAATTTATAAGGCGAAATGACTTCCTGGCCACTTAAATTTGTAGAACTTTTGAAAATCGATACACAAACTTTGAATTTTCTCAGCTGAACACTCGAACTAGTGAAACTCATAACTAATAAACACGTTTAACTGTTGACCCCATATGGCGTCAATTGATCCTAGTCATCTATGTGCGTGAGTCTCACGACTTTTTGGAGCGTGAGAACCCTTTTCCAACCATTTTCCTAATACACTTCAATTTCTTTTTCTTCATTTTCATCTCTTATCTCTTAAGCTCCTTCTGCATATGTGTGTGCGTTTTTTCATTTGAGAAAATTGGTTGTTGCTTGTTGCTTTTCAGCAAACTTCAACTTTAGCAAACTTTTTTTTTTTTTCATGTGAATTTTATGTCCAAATTTTAACATCCACAAACCTGGTGAAGTATTAGGGTAAGGCGGTGTACTTGGCTCATCCGGAACTTTTATAGCGGAACCGATAATAGCTCGCTCTTGCTGAGAAATGTACCTTCCTGAAAGAGAAACATACGTTGTAAGATTCGTGTTTGGATTGGACCGGTAGAGGGGGCAAAAGATTATTAGCTCGGTTAAAATTCTCGAACTTGGCCCGTTTCGGTGGTGGCAATATGTGCCTAAAGAGTTCCAATCCACCATTGTCGTCTTCTTCATCAAATGTTCGCCATAGACTTTACACAACAGGTCCAGTAGTTATTCTGGAGCTCACAATTAATTAATCGAACTAACAAATCAATGGAACTCAAACTCTAATTGATGCACGTCGAGTTAAAACTTCAATGAGAATGAAATCGAGCTAAAAGGGTTGGGTATCTGATGTGTAATACTTTAATTGACTCGGTGCTGACTGGGCGGACACGTTATCGGACTAGATGGACACGTTAGCAGAAGTGTGATACACGCGCGGATGGTCAAGGGTCCAACGTGTTTATTAGTTATGGGTTTCACTAGTTCGAGTGTTCAAATCGAAAAATCCAAAGTTTGTGTATCGACTTTCAAATGCCCAACAAGTTTACACTACAACAAATATAGTATTTAGCTACGAAATTATTAGCTACGACACAAAATTCGTCACTAATTATTCATTATGCATGACAAAACTTATATTTTGTCTTTAAAGATATGAGCTATACACTTTTAGTGACGAAACATAAAATTTCGTGGCGAAAGTTGCGTCCACAAAAGTTTCCCACCAAAAAATGAGTTGGCGCCATTTATTGTGTGTATTAGCCACAAAAGTAAAATTATTTGTGACAAATTAATTTTGTCACTAATGTTGCACACAATTTATGACAAAAATTTATTTGTCTTAAAATTAGCTGTACTTTGGATACGAAAAGATTTCGTCACTAAAAATGTATTGCCAAATAGTGACGATTCAAAATTTGTAATTGAATGATCTAATCTTCAGCCATAAAATTATATAATTTTTTGTGACCTTACTTTTTGTCACTAAAATTATAAACAATTAGTGACAATTATTTTTTTGTCTCTAATCAACTTGCAATTTAGTGACAGCAAAGTCTTGTCACAAAATATACTTAAAATTTGTAGTCGAATAATATGACTACTATGAAGCAGCTTTATAGCTAAATAATAAACAAAAAATTAATATAAGTTGGAGTTGTGATCCCAAAAGTATTAATTATATAGAGCAAGCAAATCTGGGCTTTGCAGCGGTGCTGGATGTTTTGTGGTTTTTTTATGAAATGTGTACTATCAAGGTGAAAATTAAAATAAATTACAATTATATTGAAAGTGTTACGAGTAGAATTCGATTTAGAGTGAATGTCTATTATGTAAAGAGTTTTACTTTGTGGCTAAGTCGTTTTTTCCCTATAAATAGAGGTAGGTGTGTGCATTCGAATTATCGATTCGATTTTGACCCTTATCAATAATTACTTATCGATTATCGATTTGTTCATATGCTTATCGTTATCGTTTCAATAAGTTTTCTATTTTCTCGATTTTGATTTATCGATTTTTGGGGCTTATCGATTCTGTTATCGATTACATCAATAAGAAAATTTACGGGATTCCACGAAAAGTATAACGCTATAAACGCCTAGCTAATATGGACAAAAATAAGCTAAAATAAGACGAACATCGTTTATAACATAAAAATTGTGTCAACAAGCATATGCAACGAAACTAAATTAAGGGATCAAATGTACGCCACCAACACTCCAATGGTATAAAAAAAATACATCATCACGACTAATTCTCTTTTCCATTAATTTGAACTTCATTCACTTGAGCTTTAAATATCATCATTCCTTAAATGTGGTAGAGGAAATAATAGGGTTAGGACTTAGGGTAAAGGAAAGAGTGTTATAGAATAAGGGTAAAAAAAATTTAAATTTTTTTTTAAGAAAATACTTTTTTTCCTTTTTAGTATATATTATCGTTTATCGGTAAACCGATAAACCGAAGAGGACAAATAGAAATCGAAATCGATAACTCTATAAGGAAAATTTCCAAATTGAAATCGATAAATCGATAAACCGATATAAATAAACCGATAACAAATAATCGATTCGATTTATCGATAAACCAATTTGAATGCACACCCCTAAATAGAGGGGTCTTACCCCATTATAAATCATCTCAATTCAATAAGAATTCTCTTTCCCTACTTTAATCTGCAATGTTCTTCTTATTCTTTTATTGTTTTATAACACGTTATTAGCACGTGACTCTAACCAATTGAGTAGAAGCTTTAGGATTGAGCATAATGATTGTCAATTCTTCCATGAACTTCCTTCATTGTTAAATTCTAGATTTAAGGTAAGTATCTTACTTTATTTTTCTCTTTTAAATTCTTGAAATTCTATAATTTGATTTTAAATACAAGCAAAGACAAATAATTTTGATTACAACTCTAATGGAGTTTGTAAGAAATTATAACCACTTGAAGTGGTAAAATTTCTATGTCTTGCCATGATCAAAGTCATGTATGATCGTGAGCACAAGAAGTTGAAAAACCCGTCTCATTGAATTTGCTCAATTCTCATTCCCTTAAGAGAATATGATAACATTATGTGAGCTAAACATTGTCTAAAAATGATTATAGCATGTTATCCTGATATCAGTCTTGAGCTAAACACTGTCTAAAAATAATTTTCAAACTCTGATATTTCTGAACACTGTTTTCTACTGATAAAAAGGTATTTCAAAATGATATTTATTGTGCCTGTGAGGCTTGCATTGCATGTAGCTGGACTGGTAGTGGATCGGACTGCGCGCCGCAACATATCACTGATATTGCGCTTGGGCTGTAGGAGCCCCTCCGGAGTCTGAACCCCCACAGTGAGCGCGGGTACCTAGATTCTTGGTAGAGGCTCTTGACTTATGACCCCAGATTCTGTGGGAGGTGTTATACTGTTTGGGTTATTTTCGCAACTTATGCTAAATTTCGTATTTCTATTATCATTGTTAATGCTTTTGAAGTAAAGCAAGAGCTGGTAGCTCAGTATTGTGTGAGGTCGGTCAGGCTGGCCTAGCAATGTGCTAGGGCGCCATCACGATCGGGTTTTGGGGTCGTGATAATTTTATCACAATTTCTTTAAAATTTGACAAATAACAAATTAAAAATAAATATAGATTTTAATGCTCTATTGATGAGATGTACAGTTGCCCAATATTTTGGGACGGTTCTAATTAAATCTATCAAAATGTTAATGTTTCATTTCAATAAACGGAGATAGAAGAAACCAAAATTTTAAATAACAATTTGCTAAAGAATTCATTTGCCCGTTTTTCGCTTTTGGTTATAAGTTATAAAGCAAAACAAATAAATGAACAATGAAATCAAAATAACATAATTAAGAAGTACAAATTGTTCTAATTTTATAATTGAAGAATTTAACAGGAGGACATATTTAACATCATTGAAAAGAAATTTTATTATGAGTTTCATTTTTCGATATATTATTTTAACGTGTAATCAAAGTCTCAATCCATACAATTTTAAAATAGTCAATATACTAATCTAATTGTGATTAATTTACATGAATTTTTATTTCAAATTGAGACATAAATTTGTATGCATTTACATTAAAAACGGTATATTGAACTTTTGGAGGTAAAAGAAGTAAATGAATAGTAAAAAATTTTGTACTACATGAACCTCACTAATAATTTGAAATCTTGAATTAAATATTTTAATTAATACTGTTCAGGTCATCTATAAAGTGTTCTTATTATTTTTGTTTAGGCCTTAAAGTGCCTTTGTGGCCAAAAAGATTTGCCAATTAAAATTCCCAAATTTTATGCAAAAGGCGGGAGGTCTTCCCCCTCTTTCTTTTAGGTTTTGAGCAAACCCTTTCCCTCTTTTGTCCCAAACTCTTTCCCAATTCCCCTAAACGCTTCAGCCAGAGCTCCAAAAAATAAGATCTGAATGATCCTTCGGCCTTCCCTCCACCAAAAATTCCTCCCTCAACCCAAAATTAGGGCTTGAAATGGTAAGCTCCTTCCCCTCTTTTTCAAGGTTAGGTTTTTATTTGATTTTCATGTACATTTATAGAATATTTGTTAGATTTGCTAAACTTTGGGTACAAATGGATCCTTATACTTCCGCAATTCAATTGCTTTGTAACTGGAGAAATAACTTCATGACTTACTGTCAAATTCAGAAAAATTTCGGTTAAAATAAAAAATATAATTACCAGAATATATTATTTTTTATCTGTGTATCAGTTTAGAAGGCACTGAAATATTTGTAGGTTGCGGCTCAATTGACGTGGAGGATTTCGGAAAAATGTATCTGCACTTCCCATATGCAATATCTCATTGTTTAGTTTTCTAACTTATTAGGTTTATCTTGGTTGAGCATTCCCAACAACATACCTTTTGACATGTTTCTTCATAAACATTTTCAAGCACTTCCATGATTAAGTTTCTGAAGTTGGGATGCTTTTTAATTTGGAATTAGTCTATTAGACTATATTATGTTTGCTTTTCATTGTAATTATTTATTTAGGGACAGATACGCATCTAATTACAGATGTTGTATGTTTTACCCAATCTCAACTTAACATAAATTTGTTGTTATAGCACTATAATAAAAAGTCTATCATTCCTTGTTTATGTGATTTACTTTGCATTGTTGAAGCCTTATTTTACTTATTTGTTAAACTTTTTCTTTTTCATTGAACAAATTAGCAATTTGTTAAATCTTATGTGCAGAGGTGAGGGACTAATATTGAGGTTAGACTCCTAATGTCACTTCAATTGAATGACCTTATATCTTCAGAATTTTTGTGCATATATCTCATAAGCTCTTTGCAGATAAATATCTTTTTTAGTGATCTTGTATGACTAGGGATATGGTTAAGACAGTAACAATTTTGTATAACATGAAAACTCTGGCCTAGGCATCTTTTGCTTCTCTTTTGGATTGACAACTTAGTATCAGCTATGCCATATATAATTTTATTCTTTTATTGGGGGGGGGGGGGGGATTGGCGAAATTGGGTGAAGAATACTTAGTTGACCGCTTAATTTTTTCTTTTATACGTAATATTCAGTTTGTTTTCATTTTGAACTCTTAAATGATATTCATTATCCTTTTATCTTAAGAATGGTGCCTACACATGATACTATTATGTTTTTTAAGTTTCAGAGTAGCTTGTATATGGTGGCTCTTTCCATATGCATCACTAGTACATATATTTTTATATCGATATTAATTTTTTGTCATTAACAAACGGAAATTGTATATTTATTTAATAAGAGATGAGAACATGTAAAATGATTACAAAATCTGTTTACCTTTGAATTTGTTAATGCTGAACTCTTCAAACTCCACAGAGGGACATGCAAAAGTATCAACATTTTGTATTAGTGCTACACTTGAACTTTATTTTTTTCCTTACTCTAACTTGCATCTTTTTCAGCAAATTTATTGTTGCATCCTTGTGAGACTATTAGATTGTCAACTCATTTCCTTTGTATTTTATATTCCTTTACTGTTAACATTATCCTACTTTCCCTTAGTTCCTTACATTGCTGAACAGAGCAGCATCTAGAATTCAATTGGATACAACATTATGCTAATAAGGAGCTATTTTTTCTAACTTCAATCAAGGTATGTTCCCACTTCTTAATGCTTACTCTGTTTCATAATAAATGCAACATGTATTCAGATAGAGAATATTTTTTTCTTGAATTTGGTTCCTCTAGGGAATTCAAGCATTGCTCCAGGGCATTTTTCAATTCTTCTGTGTAAAAGATAATACAAGCTATACGTCATGGTTAAAAAATTTATGGATTGATTAGTTTCTGAAAATTTCATATCTGGTATTTCATGTCACAAATTCTGATACAACAACAACACCGACGACCTAGTAAAATGTCACTAGTGGGGTCTGGGGAGGGTAGTGTGTACATAGACCTTAAATCACAAATTCTGATACTATTGAAAATGTAACGAGTTATTTTGAAAAATATGATAAGTTTAAAATGGAGAAAATTTTATATGGTTACAATATAATGATGCTTGCTTGTTACCCAATTAAGAATTTGTGTCTCTATGTTAAGTGATTGGTAAAGAGGATATTTTTGGATTATAGACATGTCAATCCTCTTTCTGTTGTTGTTTAAGAATTATCGCCATTGTGAAATTTCGGCGTATCTCAATGTCAAGTAAACGGAGGTTCTTTTATGTAAGAGCAACATCTTATCTTTAAAATAATTAAATGTTCTTGTTGTCAACAAGCTTATATTAGAAACACCAATATATAAGCATTAAGTAAACTCTTTAAGTAGTCTTGTTAGCATATCTTAGACTAATGCTAATCTTTGATGGTTACAGGAAATTATGTTAGTCAAATCTTAAGATCTTATTGAGTTTCTTACCAAATTCTGATTTCCATTGTAACTTTTTCTTCTGCATTCGATTGTCTTGATAAATTATACCTGGATTCCTATTAGAATTTTGTAATTTCTTTCTCTCGTTTGATCCTTTGCTATTTTTTTTTAATATAGGAAGGATAAAGTTCTCCAACAACAGAAAATAAAGTCAACCACAAACTTGGAGGAGTTTGAAGGCAAATGATTAGTTTGGAAATATTTTATATTATTTTTTGGGCTATTTATATATACAAAGAAAATTTATTGTAATATATATTAGAATACTTTATGCTGTTGCTTTTTTAGCAATGAAAAGTTCTTATATTTTTTTTCTTCTCATAATTGCCTTATTTACTATGAATTAGTTTTTATTTTATGATAATTATAATTGACGTGAATCATGATAATTTATAGGGACAATTTTATTTTGTCAGTAAAAGCAATATTTTTAGTGATGAAATGATTGTCTTAGCTACAAAATTTTAAGCCAATTTTATTAAAGCAAATTTGTCACTAATTTTTATATTTAGGGACGAAATATCTTTTTGTGTATGATAGGTAATTTTTAGTGACAAAATTACATTTGTTCAACTACGAAATATATATAACTTTAGAGACAATTAATGTTGTCACTAATTAAACTAAATAGTTAGTGACGAGGTAGTTTTGTCACTATTAATTGGCTCTTTAGTGACAAACATGTACTATCAACTACAAAAAATTTATACTTTTTTTGACAAATAAGTTCGTCACAGATACTATACGTTTGGGGACGAAAATCAATTTTGTAGTTAAAAAAACTTTATTTAGTGACGAATCACTAAGTTGTCTTTGTATATCTTTAGTGACGCACATTTAAGGACGAATGATTTACGATTTTTTTTTCGTCAAGAAAAGTTTTTTGTGACGAAATATTAATTTCAGGCGACAAAATAATTTGTCACCGATAATCGAATTTGTTGTAGTGTTAAGTGGCCAGGAAGCCATTTCGCCGACTTACAATTCTTCCTTATGAGAAGTTTTTATAACCACACAAATACTCTGAGCCCCATTTGAACTTGTTTAGGATCACGAATTTCAAAAGTCTTCCTTTTTTTCTTAAACTTCATGCCGAGTCAAACATATTCACATAAATTGGAACGGAGAGAGTACTCCATAGTGTGTCTGGCCAAGTTAAAAAATATTAGACTATTTTGATAAATATTTTTTCTAAGAATGTTTTTCGAAAAACGTATTTAGTTAATAAATTAAAAATTATTTTTGAACGATAATTTGTATTTAACAACACTTTTTAAAGAATACTTTTAAGTATCATATTGCGAATCAAGACATAAAGAAATTTACTTAACAACTAATATTATATAAGTAGACAAATAATTGTAAATATTTATTATTAAAAATAATAGCTAAGTTTGTTATTTTATTTAAGTAAATTATAACAAAAAATAAAGTATTTTATTCTTTTAAGATAATGACATATAAAAAACCATTCGAAAAATATGGAAGGCCACCCATAAAATTAATAATATACTCCATCCATTTCAAATTTATGTGAACATATCTGACTGGTTACTGAGTATAAGAAAAAAGAGTAAACTTTTGAACTTTTTATATTACACACATATACTTTGTGTGGTTATATATAAATCATTGCACAAAGATGAATTATTATGAAAATAATTTTTTTTTTTGTCATGGGCTAAAATGATAGGTTACATAAATTGAAACGGAGGGAGTATTAGTTAATAGTTAAAACTAATATTATTTTGGTGTATATAATATTGTACTTAGGTATTTGTGATACGAAGAAAATTCAAAACCGATTGTGCTTCTGGAGGGAAGTTACTTTTCTTGCTTCCCAAAAAGTACATCTACTTCTACCCAAAGGTGGCTCAATGATATCAGGGCCTAAAGCCAAACTTCAACAAGGAGCCCTATAATTTTTCATATTTAAAGACTCATTTAATAAAATATATTTTTTAAAGTTTATTTTTCTAGCTTTTTGAATGAAATTCTTAATAATTTATTTATAATCGATTCATTAACTAGGATTATATATATTTCTACTTTCTACGATTATTATTCAATTCTTTTAGTATTTCCTGATTTTCTAAAAGATCGTTGTTAAACTCTCACCCAGCTCCTCCTCCTCCTCCTCCTCCTCCTCCTCCTCCTCCTCCTCCTCCTCCTCCTCCTCCTCCTCCTCCTCCTCCTCCTCCTCCTCCTCCTCCTCCTCCTCCTCCTCCTCCTCCTCCTCCTCCTCCTCCTCCTCCTCCTCCTCCTCCTCCTCCTCCTCCTCCTCCTCCTCCTCCTCCTCCTCCTCCTCCTCCTCCTCCTCCTCCTCCTCCTCCTCCTCCTCCTCCTCCTCCTCCTCCTCCTCCTCCTCCTCCTCCTCCTCCTCCTCCTCCTCCTCCTCCTCCTCCTCCTCCTCCTCCTCCTCCTCCTCCTCCTCCTCCTCCTCCTCCTCCTCCTCCTCCTCCTCCTCCTCCTCCTCCTCCTCCTCCTCCTCCTCCTCCTCCTCCTCCTCCTCCTCCTCCTCCTCCTCCTCCTCCTCCTCCTCCTCCTCCTCCTCCTCCTCCTCCTCCTCCTCCTCCTCTTCCTCCTCCTCATCGTCATCCTCCACATCATCACCCTCCTCACGGAAGGGTGTCTCATCACCAGACTCATCCGCATTGTTATCGTAATCACTATCATCCTCCTGACTCTGCGCATCTGCTAAGTCACGAGTAAAAACATCGTGTACGGGCAACTTTGTTAGTCCAGGAGCTTCTAGAAGCTCGTTTTCACTGCATATAACCAACAAAAATTTAAGTATCCTAATCGTATTTTCTTGAAATTTAAATGTACATATCACTACATCACTATACTTACAACTCGTATTGTCTTGAAGTCTCATGCTGGCTTTCTTGAGGTTGCTGATAACTACCAGAGGGACCACCGTGCTCCAATACTGCAGCAACAACAACAACAACAACTACCCAGTATGTTCCCACAAAGTGGGGTCTGGGGAGGGTAATACGTACACAGGCCTTACCCCTACCCGAAAGGGTAGAGAGGCTGTTTCCGGCCGACCCTCGGCTCAGAAAAAGAGAGAGAAAATCAACAAATAAAACAAAACAAAACAATGTTAGTAAATCCGGATAAATCAAATAAATAATTATCTAAACATAAAACCAAAAGTAGAATGACATGCAATAATACCAATCGGTTACTACCATAAGAGGCACAACACAATACATTAATTCCTCCTCCTCCTCCTCCTCCTCCTCCTCCTCCTCCTCCTCCTCCTCCTCCTACTACTACTACTACTACTCCTCCTAATAAGCGGATTCATATTTTCTTGTTGGCACACTAAAAATCCTATTAAGTTTAAAAAGATAATACATATACTTATAAACAAAAGATATCAAATAATAATAAATTTAGATACAAAGTGATAAGAAAGTATAGAACAATTGAACATGGTTTAACAAATAGTCATAGATAACTTGATATTACCTTTGCTGTTTTAATATTTTTGGTGCAATGCCGGGAAAGCTTGACAAAAAAATGAGTTCGCAATTGCTTTCTGCTATTATATTTGACAAAATATTTTATGAGATAGTGGACTTATAAGTTTGAAAAGACTAAACGGAATATAAAAGATTAAGTAAAAACTAGTTTAAAGAGAAAGTAATAAAAGTAAGGTGCCCTGTGATAATAATGAAATATATAAATGAGGCAAGAAGTATATTCACACGGAAGTTACTATTACTTCTATCGGTTCCTTATTTATGAAAAGATATACTTTAATTTTTTTGATATACTAATATTTTAAAATTCATCAAATACAAATACATTTATTTAATACATTATATGGAGTCTCGAAAAATTGCTTGAATGACATTACCATTGGGTCGCTTCTACTTTTATCCAAAAATACTTTTTGTTTCACAAAAGATTTTCAAATACCTCACATTAAGAAAAAGTACTTTTCTCAAAGGACAAAAAAACTTTTAGCTATGGAAAAAGCATGGCCGAACAGATTTTTATACTCCAGTTTAGTCGCATACTCGCATAACTATATTTTGAATTTTTCTTGGTGACCCATATTTATATTGCAGCCTAAGTTATTTGGGTTCACACAGTTTAAAACTTATTTAAAAAAAAAAAAAAAACTCTCTATCTTGACTTTTCATATACAAACTCGATCTCAATCCTCTAATTAAGACGGAGGAATCCTGTCCATGCAACAACTTTCGATGCTCATAATTATTCTCCTTACCTTCCACTTCCTTCATGTATTAAAATTCTAAAAAAAACAATAAAAAAAAGAAAAGAAAGGCAGATAAATAGTCTAACCAAAATTTAAATATTTTGAAATGTTGTCTCTTACTTCTAATTAATAATTTGACTTTTAATCTATTCTGATGTATCCAAAGGAGAACACTTCTTAAAATACATGGCGTATTTACTAATTTTACAAGCACTCTAACATAATATTAACTTACTTTTAATCGTTGATTTCAACATCTTATAATACTGCTACTACTTACATAACAGAAATCAAAGATCAATTATTTGATATATATATATATCAATTGTTGTAATTGCGTCATAAACTTTGTTGGAAAGTTTCATCATTTTTTAAAAAGAAGTATGCCATAAATATGATTATATACATCTAGAAAGCCACGAGATGGACTTTCTTCACTTTTTCTTTGGACCTCACAAGTCTAACAATGACATGTGAACCTCACATTCTCGCTGAACGGTCTATATGTAGTTCTTTTTCTTCTTTATTTACTCCGCCAATCTTCTAAAATTGTAGAGCTAAAATTATAAAAATTTTAAAAAAAATTATGCAATATGATTTGAGCATCAAACGGTTGATCAGTTAATGAAAATTTCAATAATTTTTATAATTAAAAAATGTTTGAAAATACATCTTCACGAATACTGATATATTAAAGTACAAAAATCAGACTTTCTATTTCAATTGGATTAAATATTGATAATTTGAAAAATCAATACAAAAAGTTAATGACTAATTGATCAAAAGCTAGCTATACAAAGAATTATTGTGCCACGATATGCTAATACGGCAATGCTGAAAAAATGTAAAAGAAGGGAATTTGAAGGCCTACCACATCGCGGTGCTTTACTGTGCCGTGATTTATAGCTCTGGGTTGGATACAGATTTTTTTAACTTGTAGGGTGTGTTTGGTACGAAGGAAAATGTTTTCCATGGAAAATGTTTTCCTAGAAAATGTTTTCATGGAAAATGAGTGATTTTATCACTTATTTTCTCTTGTTTGGTTGGTGAGTGGAAAACATTTTCCGGAAAATATTTTCTATGTTTGGTTAGAGAGTAAAAAATAGTTTTTTTAGAAAATATTTTTTTTGCAACTCTCCTACCCCTCCCCCTCCCACCTCCCCCACCCCTCCCCTTCCCGAAGTCTCTAAAAATTGACACAATCTAAAGGAACTAATGTGATGCTTTACTTTTTAACGCAAAAATCGCGTATTTTCGAATCGGTAAATTTATAATTTCTAAACCCGTAAACTTCCGAACTCATAATTTTGGAACTTGTAAAATATTGAGTCTTTAAATGATAAATAATAAAATTAAAAACTGAAAAATATATTTTAAAATTTTTTCGGGGGGAGGAGGGGGTGGGACTGGGGGGGGGGTTGGGGTCGGCGGCGGGGGGGGGGTGCAGTAAATCGAAAAAAAATAAAAATTTAAATTACAAAAAAAAAGTAATTTTTTTGTGTGCGGGAGGGGGGTGTTGGGGGTGGGGGAGGGTAGGGGTGGGGGTGGGTGGTGCGGAAAAATAAGAAAACGTAAATTTAAAATTATAGAAAAAAAAATTAAGGTAAAAGAAATTTTTTTTGCGGGGTGGGGTGGAGGGGTAGTAGGGTGGATGGTAACGGAAAAACTAAAATTTTTCTAAAAAAAAACTGTTTTTTGGAGAGGGGGTGGGGTGAGGTGGGTGAGGGTGAGAATGGTTGAGAAGGAGCTTTGGAAAATGTTTTCCCTTCTTTTGATAAGGAAAACATTTTCCTCCAATCGGAGGAAAATGAATTGATAAGGAAAATGTTTTCCAAAACATTTAAGCCAACCAAACATGGGAAAATTGGAAAACATTTTCCAGAAAATGTTTTCCTTCATACCAAATTAGTGTTAATTTTTTTTTCATGGCGTTTGATCAATTTCTGAAAAAGTTTTGAAGAATAATTTTCCAGTTCTAAATTTTTGGTGAATTTTTTTCTTCCACCCACAAAATTTCAACATGTTTTAATATTCAAACAATATCTCAACGTCCAACAATTATTTTTCAACACAAATTCATTTTTTTGTTTCAAATTTTAATCAAATTTATGTCCATACGCTAACGCGATAACTACGCGATCGCGGGTCAATGAATGCGAACGCGATTAAGGGGGAACCCACAGCTACGCGAACGCGTAGCAAGCGACACGATCGCGAAGAGTAAAAGGGGCCTGCACAGCTGAAGCAAAATCTGCAATATTTCTAAGGGAAAAATCACCCCGACACATCTTTGAAACACCCCCGAGCCCTCGGGGTTCCTAACCAATCACACACACTAACTCAAAAATATCATACGAAATTGTTTGGGCGATCAAATCACTAAAATAATATCAAATTTAATGGATCAAACCTCAAAGCTCATAAATTTCATTTCAAAGTTTATAACTTCCAAATTTTCCATTTTTAATCCGAAACACGTCAAATGACGTCCGTTTTCAATCGAACTTTACAGGAAGAGCTTAAAAAATATATAAGACTTGTATCGGGTGTCGGAACCAAAATACGAGCCCGATACCATAGTCTGTTAATAAATTTTCATTTTTATTTTTCTTAATAATTTCAGAAAAACAATTTAACAGAAAAATTCTTTTACTCAGGTTCTAGACCTCGGATTTCGACTCCGAGCACATGCCCGAGTCCCATATTTTTCTACGGACCTTCTGAGACAGTCTGATCTCGTATCGGGGTCTGTTTACCAAAGTCAACTATTATCATATTAATACCAAATGTTTTCAAAATTTTCACAGAATTCACATATTTCATCATAAAAAGTTTTCGGCTACGCGCCTGAACTGCACAAATCGAGGCAATATAAAAATAAGGTTTTCAAGGCCTCGAAAACACGGAACAGATAAGGAAAATAGGTGATGACCATTTGGGTCGTCACATCCTCCACCTCTAAAACAATCGTTCGTCCTCGAACGGACAAGAGAAGGAAGTACCTGAGTCGGGGAACAAATGTGGGTAACGGCTCCGCATATCAGACTCGGACTCCCAGGTCGATGCCTCAGGAGGCTGACCTCTCCACTGGACAAGCACAGAAGGAAAGCTCTTCGACCTCAACTATCGAACCTGCCGGTCTAGAATAACTACCCGGCTCCTCCTCGTAAGATAGATCCGTTTCCAACTGGACAATACTGAAGTCTAACACATGCGTAGGATCCCTGTGATACCTCTGAAGCATAGACATATGAAAAACTGGATGCACGACTGATAAGCTAGGTGGCAATGCAAGTCTATAAGCCACCTTTCCCACTCGATCCCGAATCTCAAATGGATCAATGTACATAGGACTAAGCTTGCCCTTCTTTCCGAAACTCATCACGCCCTTCATAGGCGACACCCGGAGCAATACCCGCTCACCAATCATGAAATCTGCATTCGGACCTTATGGTCCGCATAACTCTTCTGTCTAGACTGAGCTGAATGCAACCTCTCCTGAATAGTCTTGACCTTATCTAAGGCCTCCTAAACTAAGTCAGTACCCAACAACATAGCCTCTCCCGGCTCAAACTATCCGACTGGAGACCGACATCGCCCACCATACAACACCTCATATGGAGCTATATGAAAGCTAGACTGGTAGCTGTTATTGTAGGCGAACTCTGCTAAAGGCAAAAACTGGTCCAGCGAGCCTCCAAAGTCAATGAAGCAAGCTCGGAGCATATCCTTTAAAATTTGAATAGTCCACTCGGACTGACCGTCCGTCTGAGGATGGAATGTGGTGCTCAACTGAACCTGGGTGCCTAACTCCTGCTGGACTACTCTCTAGAAGCGCGAGGTAAATTGTGTACCCCGATCTGAGATAATAGATATCGGCACTCCATGAAGGCGAATAATCACCCGAACATAAATCTCTGCTAACCTCTCGGATGAATACGAGACTGCTACTAGAATGAAGTGAGCTGACTTGGTCAGCCTATTAACAATAACCCAAATAGCATCGAATTTATTCCGAGTTAACGGAAGTCCAGTAATGAAGTCGATTGTAATCCGCTCCTACTTCCACTCGGGAATCTCAATTTTCTGGAACACACCACCAGGTCTCTGGTGCTCATATTTAACATGCTAACAATTTAAACATCGAGAGACATACGCAACAATGTCCTTTTTCATCCTACGCCACCAATAATGCTACCGCAAATCGTGATACATCTTCGCAGTGCCCGGGTGAATAGAATACCGAGAACTATGGGCCTCCGCTAAGATCAACTCTTGAATCCCATCAACATTGGGCACACAAACTCGCCCCTGCAATCTTAACGCCCCGTCATCATCTAAGGTTACCTTCGTAGCACCTTCTCGCTGCATAGTGTCTCTCAGGACACATAGATGGGGATCATCAAACTATCTCTCGCGGATACGCTCTAATAGAGAAGAACGATCGACCATGCAAGCCAACATTCTGCTAGGCTCATAAATATCTAATCTCACGAATTCATTGGCTAAGGCCTGAACATCTAGAGCAAGCGGTCTCTGGCTGACCAGAATAAAAGCGAGACTACCCATGCTGGCAGACTTTCTACTCAACGCATCAGCCACTATATTGGCCTTACCTGGGTGATATAAGATAGTAACATCATAATCTTTCAAAAACTATAGCCATCTCCTCTGCCGCACGTTTAGCTCCTTCTGCTTGAACAAGTACTGAAGACTCTTGTGATCCGTGTATACCTCACACACCACACCATATAGATAATGCCTCCAAATTTTTAAGGCATGAACAACCGCTGCCAACTTTAGGTCATGAACCGGATAATTCTTTTCATGGATTTTCAACAGACTCGAAGCATATCCAATAACCTTACCAACCTGCATCAATATCGCTCCAATCCTAGTACGGGAAGCATCGCAATAGACTGTGTAAGGCTCTGAACCCATCGGAAAAATCAACATTGGTGTTGTAGTCAAAGCTGTCTTGAGCTTCTAAAACTCGCACTCATCTGACCACTTGAACTGGGCACCCTTCTGGGTCAACCTAGTCATCAAGGCTGCAATAGAAGAGAACCCCTATACGAACCGACACTAGTAACTTACTAACCCCAAGAAACTACGGATCTCGGTCACTAGAGATGGTCGAGACCAATTCTTGACTGCCTCAATCTTCTTTGGGTCCACCTGAATACCCTCTACTAATACAATATGACCCAGAAATGCAACCGAACTCAACCAGAACTCGCACTTTGAAAATTTGGCATATAGCTGGTTATTTTTCAGAGTCTGAAGAACCACTCTGAGGTGCTGCTCGTGCTCTTCCTGGCTGCGGGAATACACCAGGATATCATCTATGAAGACTATCACGAACAGATCTAAGTAAGGCCTGAATACCCGATTCATCAACTCCATAAATACTGCTAGGGCATTAGTCAACCCGAAAGACATGACTAAGAACTCGTAGTGCCCATACCGAGTGCGAAAAGCTGTCTTTGGAATATCAGTCGCCCTGATCTTCAGCCGATGGTAGCCAGACCTCAAGTCTATCTTTGAGAACACCCTTGCTCCATGGAGCTGGTCAAACAAATCATCAATCCTCGATAGTGGATACTTATTCTTTATCGTCACTTTGTTTAATTTTCGGTAATCAATACACATCCGCATTGAACCATCATTCTTCTTCACGAATAACACCGCCGCACCCCAAGGAGAAACACTAGGCCTGATAAAGCCCTTCTCCAGCAAGGTCTTGCAACTGTTATATTAATTCCTTTAATTCTGGCGGCGCCATGCGATACGATGGAATAGAAATAGGCCGAGTGCCCTGTGCCAGATCAATACAGAGGACTAAAGGAAAAACCTCAGGAAACTCCCGTACAACTGAAGGAAAAACGACGGGAAACTCCCGTACAATAGGAACCGAGTCAATAGAAGGAACCTCTGCGCTGGAGTCGCGAACATACGCCAAATAAGCTAAACACCCCTTCTCGACCATGCGTCGATCCATAACGTATGGAATGACATTGCGGGTAGCGTGACCTGGGGTCCCTTTCCACTATAGTCGGGGTAATTCTGGCAAGGCCAAGGTCACGGTCTTTGCGTGATAATCTAAGATAGCATGATACGAGGACAACCAATCCATCCCCAATATGACATCAAAGTCCACCATAACTAACAATAATAAATCAACACGGGTCTCCAGACCTTCAAACACAACCACGCACGAACGATGCACCCGGTCGACTACTACGAAGTCACCTATTGCGTAGACACATAAACAGGAATGTCCAAGACATAGCTAGGCATGACTAGGCATGGTGAAAAGTAGGAAGACACATATGAATATGTAGACCCAGGGTCAAATAGTACGGAAGCATCTCTATCGCAAACCAGAATGGTACCTGTAATCACAGTATTTGATGCCTCTACCTCTGGCCTGGATGGAAGGGCATAAAATCGGGGATCAGCACCACCTCCCTAAACTATGTCTCTGGGACGGTCATCCACCGTTTGACCTCTACCTCTGGCGGGACGGCCTCCACCTCTACGGTCTCGACCTCCACATCTACGATCCCTACCTCTGCCTCTGGCTGGCTAGGCAGGTTATGGGTTAGCTAGGTCCTGAATCATGGGACGAGAACCCCGCTGCTGAGAATTGACGGATGCTCGAGGGCAAAACCACATAAGGTTCACCACAACCATAACAAGACCTCAGCTGCTGCGACTGCTGACCCTGATGGCCCGAACCCTATGAAGCCTGGAGAGCTGACTGAAAAAGCCTGGAAGACTGGACCCTGTCATAAGAATCCCTGCCTCCAGATGAGGCACCACTAAATCTGCTAGAATGACGAGGCCTCTTGTCTAAAGCATGACCACCTCCCCGAGTAAGGGCCATCTCAACTCGACGGGCTGCGTTAGCCGCCTCCTGAAAAGATATGTCACTACCAACTCCCATAGACATCTGAAGTTGGATCGGCTGAATCAACCCATCAATGAACCTATGGACCCTCTCCCGCTCTAAAGGGAGTATCACAACTACATGTTGTGCCAAATCCACAAATCTAGTCTCATATTGAGTAACGGTCATGGAACCCTACTGGAGGCACTCAAACTACCTCCGAAGTGCATCCCGCTGAGTAACAAGGAGAAACTTCTCCAAGAATAGCTCTGCAATGTCAAATCTGGGGACCCTGCTGGCCGAGTTAAGCAGAAATCTCTCCCCCAAGTCTTGGAGGATCCTACAAGCCTGAAAGTGCAAAAACCAACCTCGTTGGATTTTACTATTCCTATAGTCCTAAGAATCTCGTGGCAACTGAATAGGAAGTCTTGGGGATCCTCCGATGAAGCACCGCTGAAGGTGGTGGTAAAAAGCTTGGAGAACCGATTAAGTCTCCATAGAGCATCAGAAGTCATGACCGCTCCATCTCCGGCCCAAATGGTACTGTCTGAGCTGCCACTGCCGGCTGAACCACTGGGGCCTGAGCCTGGGGAGCTACTGGCTCCGGAGTACACGCAACAGGAGTCTGAACCCCTTCTCCAGCCTGAGAAGTGGCTGGTGCAACTGGCAGCAAGCCTACTCTGGCGACACTGTCCATAAAGCCTGCTATCCAGACCATATCATCCGGAAGATCCAGGGTGAACATAACCCCTAATGGGTCTTGAGTTGGGCCCGCTAGAGCTACTGCGACGGGAATCTCCTCACCATTATCAATATGAGGCTCCACCTCTGGAACTGACGCCTGGGGCTAAGCTCTGCTCCTACCACGACCTCTGGCACGACCCGTCCTCTGCCCCTCGTAGGAGCTGCCTGAGGCTCGGACTGTTGATCAACGGATGAAGAAGCGCGTGTTCTCACCATTTGCAAAAGAACAGAGTAGGAATTCAATCAACTTTTGAGGAAACAAATCGCACGACGAGAGAGAATAAATGAGAGATTTTTCCTAACTCAATAGAATCTAAGGCACAAGTACAGACGTCTCCGTACCTACCTCTTAGACTCTACTAAGTTTGTTCGTGAGTTGTGAGACCTATGTAACCTAATTCTCTGATACCAACTTGTCACGACCCGGATTCCCCACCATCGGGGTCATGATGACACCTACTCATGGTATCTAGGAAAGCCAATTTACCCACCATCTTTCCATTAATAATAACCATCATGTTGTCAATTTAATAACATGAAAAAGAAACTGCTGGAAGTCTGCTTATATAAATTCGAAGTAAACAAGAAATACTCAATAAAATTATCTACCCAAGATGTGGAGTCACTAACTCAAGAGCCACTAATAATAAACTACACATAATAGTCTGAAATAAATATAACAATCGTCTGTCTCGAAACAATGAGACTACAATATAAATAAATAAAAATATAAGAAGAGACGCCGGGCACGCGGACACCTACAAGCTACCTTAGTCACGTGGATACGAAATCCTGCTATTGAACTAGTGCTGCTACTATTCAAAACCTGGACCTGTGAAAAAATGCGCAGAAGTATATTATCAGCACAACCGACCCCATGTGCTGGTAAGTGCCCGGCCTATCCCGGCAAAGTAGTGACAAACCTAGGACCAGACACTCACATAAACCTGTGCAGTTCTATATACATATGTACCATAAAACAACAGAAATACTGAACTAAACAAATAAAAGGGAGGGAACATGCTATGGGGAGCACAATTGATCATATATAACTCATCAATGAAATAGAAATAGAGCGCAACAATAATTATCACAAATAATAAATTTAGTAGTTGCACGGTATCGCCCTTCGTGCTTTTACTCTCATCCTCACCTAAACAACCATATAAAAGTGCACAGAGTCACCATTCGTGCTTTTACTCTCTTAAGTCACATTCATGGCACAGAATGTTCCTCCGTGCATAATATAATTAACAATGGTACGGAATGTTCCTTCGTGCATAAATAGTTAAAACATGGCACTGAATGATCTTTCGTACGAATATAATTAAAAATGACACGGCATCACCCTTCGTACTTTATCACTCTTCCTCATTCAAACAACAGTCACAATCAACGGGCAAGAAGAATGAAATAAACAACAAGTACCATCCCGGCAAGGGAGTAACATCAACACAATAAGGTCCCGGCAAAGGAACAATAACAACAACTTTCACAACCCGCCAATGGCTCAATAATATAATCGTCCCGGTAAAGGATTAATCATAATTTAACTTAGGAGAGTTTCACATTAGTTCACAACATGTACCAACAACAACTCACGGTTATGCTAGACTCCGGTGTATAGACACTCGTCACCACGTCTATACTCCACACTCGATCATTTAGCAATTAGCAAGTTATTATACTCTAATCCTATTCCCTGAAGTTAGGATAGATCAAACACTTATCTCGATGGCTTATAGTCAACTTAGTCCTCAAGCAATGCCTTTCTTTTTGAATTTCACTCCAATTCAATCGTATCTATACACAATTTATTTAATATCACCAATTCTACTCAATAAACCAACCCAAATTGCCTAATTAAAACCCTTTAACATGCTGTCCATAATTTGCAAAACCAACCCAGGCTCTCTTGGTCAAAACACAATGTTCTAACCAAAATAAATTCACCCATACCCCCACGAGTACAAATATATAATTTGTTTTAAGATTCGACCCTAAATTGGGGTTGAATCGCCCAAAATCAAAAACCTAACTTTGCTCAAAATCCATTTTCTACCGTGATTTCATGATTTAGGCTTAGAAACTAGTTAATTAATGCAAGAAAAGTGAATGAAATAAGCAAAAAATCACTTACTCAAAGGGTCTTGAAGCTTGGGGGCGTTAATGGCTTCCTAGGGCTTGGGTGAGAAGAGGGTTCGTGATAAAAGAGTAAAATTTCCGAACTTCTGATTCTGTCCTGCTTTTAACAAAATTAACTTGGCAAAATTACCTTACGCGATCGCGAGACCAGGGATGCAATCGCGAAGGGTAAACTGCGTAGAGCATCACGTTCGCGATGGAGAAGCTGCGAACGCGAAGAGGAAGAGGCTGGGGGTCCAGGGATTGCACTATGCGAACGCGGGGACAGGATCGCGAACGCGTAGGGGAAAGGGCCACAACTACGCGATCACGGGTCAATGAATGCGAACGCGATGATGGGGGAACCTACGACTACGCGAACACGTAGCAAGCGTCGCGATCGCGATGAGTAAAAGGGGCCTGCACAGCTGAAGCAAAATCTGCAATATTTCTAAGGAAAAAATCACCCGACACACCTCCGAAACACCCCGAGCCCTCGGGGTTCCTCACCAACCACACACACTAACTCAAAAATATCACACTAACTCAAAAATATCATACAAACTTGATCAAGCGATCGAATCGCTAAAGTAATATCAAATTCAACGAATCAAACCTCAAAACTCATAAATTTCATTTTAAAGTTTATAACTTCCAAATTTCCCATTTTTAGTCCGAAACACGTCAAACAACGTCCGTTTTCAACCAAACTTTACAGGAAGCGCTTAAACAATATATAAGACTTGTACCTGGTGTCGAAACCAAAATACGAGCCCGATACCATAGTCTTTTAATCAATTTTCATTTTTCTTAATAATTTCAGAAAAATAATTTAACAGAAAAATTCTTTTACTCAGGTTCTAGACCTCGGATTTTGATTCCGGGTACACGCTCGAGTCCCATATTTTTCTACGTACCTTCCGGGACAGTCCAATCTCGGGTCCGGGTCCGGGTCCGGGTCCATTTTCCAAAAATATTGACCAAAGTCAACTATTATCATATTAATATCAAAATTCTTTCAAAATTTTCACAGAATTCACATATTTCATCATAAAGATTTTTTGGCTACGCGCCCAGTCTGTGCACGCAAATCGAAATAATATAAAATGAGGTTTTTAAGGCCTCGAAAGTACGGAACAGATGAGGAAAACAGGTGATGACCATTTGGGTCGTCACATAAATAATTACAAATTGATAACTATCGAAGAAATTATCGTTATCTTGACTACCTTTAAAATAATAATAATATATTAACTTAATAATTAATAAAAATTTGAATTATGAATTTAAATTTTTTACCTGTTCCCGTGAGCAAAATATGAAATATATGATTTGTTGTATTTTTTAAATGAGACAAATATAAATATGAGTTTAAAAGGTATTTTTCCTTTATGACTATTTTATACATTATGAAAAGAAAATAAAGCTAGTAAATACGAAATTGTGTTAACAACTAAAAAAAACAAAGAAAATAGAAAAGGAAAAAGAAAGATACAAGAAGTTGCAAAATTATATAAACGTACGCCATAAGCCACATGTTGGAAGGTTAAAAAAATGAGAATAAGAGTTTTTTTTAAAGTACTCAATATAGTTGAAAAAGAAAAATAAAGAAACTAGAAAAGTTATACGATCTCGTAATTATACAGTGTAATTACGGTAAATTCTCACTTCTTCTCTTAAAAATTGGAAGATGTAATTATACCCTCACTATTAGATTCACTTTCATACTGATCAAGTAATTATTTGAAATGTCAGACTATATAACTACATTTAAATTAAATTTCTAGGTGGCTTTTTAAATATGCTTTTAGGTTTTGACTAGTAAGAAATTATTAAAAAGTCTTGAAAATCCACACCCTATTCAAATAATTTCCACGAATACCAAATATTCTCATGTAAGATATTTATTATGGAATTGTTTGATACACAAACTAAATTATTATGAGATTATAGTCATAAAATTATAATTCCAAGAATCTTGAGATCATCAACGTCCTTGTGAATATCATGCATCATCATTTATTAGCTCCTTTTAAAGCATGAAATAGATTTCACTTGCAGTATAATCAGTTGGAATGAAATGTCATCTGTTAAAACAAAATGAATGAAAGTTTGCAACAAAAACATTGGAAGAATGAACTATAATATATATATATATATATATATATATATATATATATATTTAAGAACGTTCTTTAGGATTTTGTTTGACCAAAAATATAAACTTTCGATTAAACTATTTAATTCTATGTAATAAGGGGTTAAATTTAGTTAATTTATAATATCTCTAGATTTAAAACTTGATAGCATGAATAACATAAGATAAAGTTAGTGAAAAACTGAAAGTAATGCACATTTAATACTTTGAAAGATGTGAGCAATAATAGAGGAACATCAAGCAATAAATAGCAATAAATGTTATTTATGTAATAAGGAGAATGATTTACCCAATAACGAGTGAGATAGGTGATTATTCCATCTGACAGTGATGAATGACAGACAAATCATAGTATTCGAACTATTGTCGGATCTTATGGAAAAATATGGAATAATGCGAGCAAGAATCTTGATGAAAAGATAAAGCTTATATTTTTGCGTGAGAGGGAATCTTCTTCTCAAAAAGTGTTCTTATCAAATGAATATTTCTTCTCAAAAAATGTTCTTATCAAATGAATATTCCACGCCCTACACAATTGTCACTCTCTCTCCCTATTTATATGAGACATATCCCTAATAAACTAGCCGTTATTGTTCTATCCTTGGTGCCCGACTTCGACCGTTGTTGACATCCCAGCTATGGATCCCATTGCTTTTTTGCCGACCTCGACCACATCTTTTTCCTTAATGCCACTTATGCCACTTTACGCTAAATTTCCTTAAGGCAGATTTTAGTCTATACAGTTAGTCCTTCCGCTTATTGAGGTTGGCCCCCGACGACCTCAATGAGCGGACCATGTTGGTCGTGGTTGGGAAGTTTAGGTGAACAGGTCGAGTGGTGACATTCAGTTAAAGTGGTAACGTGGCCTTTCGTGAGCCGCAATTTAAGATCACATCGATTCGGAGTGATGTAATGACATCATGCATCATTATTACGCGTTTTTCCGATGCCTTGCATTGTTTCCCGTGCCTCTATCGTTTCGATACCTGCGCTGGGTAATAACTATTTGACTTCTCGATCATAGTGCTTTAACTCTTATAAATAGGAATAGGAAACCAATTATCTACGTTTTGCAATCTTAACATCGAATCTCTGTGTCTTCTTCGTCATTATTAATATAGAGTTCTTGCTCTCTTTGCCTCACTATCATATATCTACTTTCCCTGATTTCGGTTATATTGACTGCTCACGACTCTTCTACGCTTACAACACCCTCTCTAAAAAAATGGTTAACGTATCTTCTGGTTTTGGGAGGACAACCGATCTTGTTCCTTTGGCGGTATATATGCCTCCCCATTACGATAGTGTTTTTGTTGGCCGAAGATGAGAATTTTTCTACGATGTAGGAGATATTCCCTCGTAGTTAAAAGGTTAGATATGATTTTTTGAAGGTGCTTGAGGATGACCCTGAGATCTCAGAGTCATTGATGAAAGAGGCTGAACTTGTTGAATTTAGGGAAAAGTTCAAAATTCCTGCCCATATCGATCTAATTCCAGCAAAGCGCGATTTGATAAAAACATATCGCCCTGGGTATTGCGCTTTCTACACGTGCCCTTTCTATGTCTGCTATTCCTTCCCTATTCTTCCATTGGCGGAGGAATTCTGCCACTATTACGGCGTTTGCCCAGCCCAACTTTCTCCATATATCTACAAGTTTATCCGCATGCTTATGAAATATGCGGAATTATCCGGGGTCTGGGTGTCACTTCATCATTTGATCCATCTCTTCTACCCTAGTTTCCATAGGGGGACGAAGTTGCACCTTCGCCACTGAGGGAGCAAGTGTTTGGCGGTGAAGATAGACGATAAGGCAAATCATCAGTTTGGCTCAACTACTTCTTTGTCACAAGCGAGGACGTGGTAGGTTCCCTGAGGCTTGGAATTATGCCCGTAATTATTTCTCTCTTTTTCTCTTCTTTTTTTTTATCAAGTGTTTGCTTTGTCAATTCTAGCCGTGTTTTGATATTTTGCTCCTTCTTTGTGCAGCCAAGACTGTGCCTCCTCATTTGGTCGAGGATATTCATGACTGGGTTAGACAGGTTCTGCCTCACACGATCGCGATCCACGAGTGGCCGGCCTTTCTCAAAAAATTTGTGTCGGCGTCTTCCACGGCCGGTGAGTTCGTCTGTTTTTACTTAAACTATTTTGACTTTGTGGCCGCTTGCTTGTTATAGCGTTGTCTAGGAAGTGAACTTTTTAACTTTCCCTTTTCATCTAAAGGACCTTCGAGAAAATCGAGGGATCCTCCTCTTGCATTTAGTAAGAGGAAAACTACCTCTTTGGAGTCTGTTCCTTTTATGATCGCAGCTAGGCCAGCCCGATTTTCTGCTTCCATTCTTCTTCTACTGCGGCTAGGTATGCACGGTTTTCAGGTGCATTAGCATCAGAACTTCTGACTTTCCTCTTGTATCATTTAATAGATGAAGAAGAGGAGTCATTACCAAGTGAGGGTTTTGCACAAAAGGAAACTTGGTGGACATCGGTGATGAGACCGTCCGAGCCGTGGATTCGGTAAGGAGTGATCGAGAGTCAGTGACCGTCCTTGAAGATGACTTTGTTTTGCCGTTTGAGGCCCCTCCATCAATGAAGGCCGTAGAAGGCGTTATCCTTTGATAGTAGCCTATATTATGCGATGTGGATGCTATTTATGCTCAAAATTAACCATACTTTATTGATGTTTTCAGTGCTAAATGATAACAAAATGCTTTGATTGAGATTTTTGTGCTTTGCATGAGCAAGTATGGATTATGAGGACATTGAACATCTTTTGGAGCTAATTTGGAGTAAGGAAGGCCACTCGGAGGTGAATATGCGTGAAAGAAGAAGGAGAAAAGGAGAAAACAGCTTATCCCCACTAGCGCCCTTGTTCTTTCTTCTTCATTACCTGCTATATCAGATATGTGCATATAAGGAAAAGTAATTTTGTTCTTAGCTTTTGTGTTAGCACCCCGTGCTAGTTGTAGATCTAGAGGAAACTAAAAATTTCCCATAAACGACGTCAAATTGTTTGACCAAAAAAATATAAAATTTCAGTTAAACTATTTAATTTTATGTAATGAGGGGTTAAACACAGTTAATGATACTGTCTCTAGATTTAGAACTTGATAGCATGGCTAACACAAGATAAAGTCGGTGAGAAATTGAAAGTAATGCACATTTAATATTCCAAAAGATAATAGCAATAATAGAGGAACATCAAGCAATAAATAACAATAAATGACATTTATGTAAATAAGAAGAATGATTCATCCATAACTAGTGAGAAAGGTGATTATTCCTTCTGACAATTATGAATGTCAGATAAATCCTAGAAATTTTAAAATATTCTCGGATCTGATGAAAAAGTATGGAATAATGTGAGCAAGAATCTTGATAAAAAGGTAAAGCTTATATTTTTGTGAGAGAGTGAATCTCTTCTCAAAACAGTGTTCTTATCAAATGAATATTACATGTCCTACACTATTCTCTCTCTCTATTTATATGAGACATGTCCCTAATAAATCCTAATAGTACAAGTGCAGAGAATATTCAACAGAATATTCTATTTAATATCTTATTACAAAAATTAGCCGTTATTGCCTATCCTTGGTGCTCGACCTCGACCGTTGTTGACAGCCCGGCCACAAATCCCACTGCTTTCTGGTCGACCTCGACCGCATCTTTTTCCTTAATGTCGCTTTATGCTAAATTCCCTTAGGGCAGATTTTGACCTATACAAGATTATTCTCCACTTTATGAGAGCAGGGTAAAAACATATAATTCACATAAACTAAAATGTTAACTGTGTAAAATATTTCAAACTTTCAAGTAGGGTGTGTCAAAGAGTTTTTCTTTATAAATTGAGGGACATAGTAGGTATTAACAGTGGCGTACGCACAATTTTTCATAAACGGTGTCACTATTTCTATCAATGAGTCCGTAGCAGTTAAAAAATATTTTGTGGAGCCAAGAAAATTTGAACCCAAGACCTCTCATAGCAAACTTGAAGCTCTCAACTACCAGACTATTGAGCGATTTCATTGCAAGTGGTGTCACCTGTCATGATTTTATCTTGTATTTCTGTTTTACTTATTACTTTTATACATATAAGTACTAAAAAATTTCGCTGAAGCGGTATCCTGTGACATCGATTGGGTAATATAAATACTCCCCTGAGTATTAAACCAAATCAAAACTATTGTAATTCTAGTTTCTAGTGGGGGTGTGGTATAATGAAAAATATTTTCGAAATAAATATTTTCGTACTAAATAATATTTTGCAAAAAGAGTTTTTCACACTCGTTTTCAAGAAAAATATTTTTTAGGAAAACACTTTTCTCCATACCAAAAACACCCCTATTTTCCCTTAACTTTTACTGTAGATATAGATAATAGATTGATGCAAACAAGAAGAAGCAAATAAACACGCCAATATAAAAAAAAGGATGGCAACTATCACGTCACAGGTTACATGTATATGTTTATTTACATAACAGGACGACAACGGATAAGATTTCAAGCAATTTTCATCCCCACGCATTCGTTGTCCGATAAAATGAGCATGTTTGAATTTTATTTTTAATATTACTCTTGAAAAAGCATGAAAATAAAAGTTTAAATCGGATCATTTGACTCCTCTAGAAAAGGTTGATGATTTCTCAATTATTTTGTAATATTCGACTTGGACGAAAGACACTCGAGATATGATGAATCTTTTGTTTAATTTAATTTTCTATTTCATACAACTATTTAAAGAGGAATCTTGTCTTCTCTAATATACGAATGATAGTGAAGTTAGGCTGATTCCTGTTTTTCTTTGGTTATTATCAATTTGCCTATTAACACAATTATATTTTAAGGCCTTTAATTAAAAGGATGCATGCAAAATAGTTGGCAAGAGCGAAACTACTACCTATATCGGATAAGTATTTAAAAAAGAAGGGTTTAACTCCAGTAACATTTATAAATTGGAATTAAACGACATATTAGTGGATATTGTCCTATATTCTTGTTTGACTGTATGGGGTCGAATCGGACGTAATGCGGGTCGAGCACATATTTTTATACGGCCGTAGACATTGGACGATATCCTCTCTCGTGTCCATACCACGAAAAGGGCACGCCCCCGACCATAGAGGCGTATCAGCAGACTTGTCCGTGCAGACGCCCTGACTTCCCCTTCCCTATGCCATTATTGTAATAATAGCACCTCTGAAATGATGTAATGTATTGGCAAGGGAACCTTCCTTCTATATAAGGGAGGGTCTCCCTCATTTGTAAGGCAAGTGTTATTAGTCAATAAAAATACAACTCTCTCTCTATCTATCATTTTTCTCTCTATTTCGTCTCTCTGTTACTAACTAGCTTGAACACTTCATCAAGATCCACTACAATTTTATAAGAACAACCTTTATACGAATCTAAAGATCTATCTTTGGATATATTACCATTGATTCCGATTTACCCTTTTATTATTTTTGATTGTCCCTAACTCATAAAGCAACCGATAGCTTTTGGGTCATACAATTTGGCGTCATCTGTGGGGATTTCGAGAATCAAACTCGTAGTATACATCCACAAGATTCGATCATCGAAAAGAGCCTGGAAATGGCCGAAAACAACACCCGATCCAAAGCTGTTATAGAAGTTACTACCAACCTCTTGAGTTCCATGAACGAGGCCGGTGGTAGTGCTGCCATCAACGCTACCCATGATATCACACCCGAGGCGGAAGTCTCACCTTCTCCCTTCGGGAATCTTGCAATCCTGCAGGAGAAAGACACCTCCACTTCAAGAGAAGCACCCCCAGCGGTCAGGAAACTACTGGAGGAATGGTTAACCAGCACCCTGAGCGGCTTAGTGGAAAAGCCACCACGGTGCTATAAAAATGCAGCACCAACAACAAGCAACACCAACGCGGCAGATGAATAGGAAGGAAAATGAACCAACAGCCAGCCCGTCGAAACGCAAATACACGACGACACGTTGGCCTCCATTCTAAGGAAGATGGAAGAAATGGAAAGCGAAAATCAGGCCCTCCGTGACCAAATGAAGGAGCACCAAGATAGAGTTGACAAGATCCCCGGAGCACCTAAACTGCTACCCAAACGGGACGTAGGAAGGTTTGTGGAACAACCCTACTCCGAAGAAGCCGCACCCTACACCATCCCGAAGACCTTCAAGATGCCCCTCTACCTGAGGGTGTACGACGGAACTTCCGATCCCGAGGATCATCTCATCCACTATGTCACCGCTGTGAAAGGTAACGACTTATCCAGAGAACAGGTACCATCAGTGTTGTTGAAGAAGTTCGGAGAAACATTGGCCGGGGGAGCCTTGACCTGGTATTCCCAACTACCCGCCAAAGCAATCTCAATCTTAGAGGAGATGGCGAATAAGTTCGTCACAGCACATGTGCTAAAAAGGTAGAAGCGAGGGTAAACGATATCTTCGCCGTTAGAAAAACCATGGGCGAAGGCCTCATGGACTTCCTCACCAGGTTCAACATGGTAAGAATGAGCCTACCGAACGTGTGAGAGGGCATGGCGGTCACGACCTTCCAGAACGGACTCAGTAGGGACAGCTTTAGAGCAATCAAAAAACTGCTAAGCCGGCTCATGAAGTATCCCCCCACAACCTGGGATGAGATCTATAATACCTATTGCACCGTGGTACGGGCAGACGAGGAGGATCTTAACGGACCAACCCGACGGCTGACAGCCGTACATCCAGACACAAGGAGAGATCGGCGACACGAGGGACGCCGGGAACTCCCCCTTCGCCCTAGTAAAGAGTGACACCAGCCTTACATGAGGTCCCCCCTTCCGCCCCCTCGCCATGCGGATGCTCTGCAACGCCACCTCGCCCCACTCAGAAATAAATGAGGTATGCCCCCTTTACTCTCTTCACATAACTTCTGTGTCTCTCCTTCAGAAATCGTGCACACACTATAAGCTCGGCACCAAGGTGCAATGGCCTCAAAAAATGAAATCAGACCCTGCCACAAGAAAGTCAAAAGTCCTATATGAGTTCCTCCAAGAACGGGTGCACAGGACCGAAGACTGCATCGGCCTACGACAAGAAGTCGTCAGGATGCTAAACCAAGGGTACCTGAAGGAGCTGCTCAGCGACAAGGGGAAAGCTAATTTTGCACGCGGACGAGAACATTCCCATGGGCCTCCGAAACCACCCTCTCCAACGCGCAGGGTGAATATGATCGTCGGAGAAGGGAATGACGTCACCATCAATCATGTCAAATTTCCCAACACGCACAGACTGAAGAGGAACATCTCCCACGAATGGTATGATGACGTCGAAGGAAGTATCACCTTCGATAAGTCTGACGCCGACGGTTTGTGTTTCCCTCATTATGATGCTTTAGTTATTACTTTACATATCGTCGATACGGATGTCAGGAGAGTCATGATCGATGACGGAAGCAGCGCCTGCATCATCCATCCGAGAGTCCTCTCGCGGATGGGACTCGAGGACAGGATAACCCCTTCTGTATAACTCTAACTGGTTTTAACAATGTAGTGGAACGCATATCAGGAGAAGTGACCCTACCCGTCCTCGCGGGGGGAGTCACCCAGGAAACCACCTTCTATATGATGAACCAAGAGACAACCTACAACGTTATCATCGGGCGCCCATGGACACATGCCATGCGAGCGGTCCCCTCAAGATTATATCAAGTGGTCAAATTCCCTACCCCATGGGGAATATTTAGCATTAAGGGAGAGCCGAGCACATCGCAAGAGTGCTATAAAATAACACAATACTACGCCACACCCGAAAATTGAACGGGGCGAGCACAGAAGCATAGCAATCAGCCATGTCCGGGACCAAAGCGGACCCGACATCCAACACCATCAGAGATCCAAACGTTGTGGAATCCTGTAAAGCTACGGTCAAGGATCTCGAACCGGTTCAGATTGATCGTGACTACCCCGAAAAGAAGGCATGCATCGGCCACGGGCTCGCTGACCCGGGTAAGTAGCATGAATTTTTGACTAATCATGCAGACACGTTTGCTTTTGTCCCATGCAGACATGCCAGGGATCTCGCCAGATATCGCCACCTACCGGCTCAACGTGGACCCATTACATCCGCTGCTAAGGCAAATCAGGAGAAAGTTCAACGCCACAATTAATGAGGCAGTCCGCGAAGAAGTAGACAAGTTTCTAGCTAACGGCTCCGTTAGGGAGTGGAAATACCCACAATGGGTCGCCAACGTAGTGATAGTCAAAAAGAAGAACGGGAAATGGAGGATGTTAGTGGACTTTACCGACCTAAACAAGGCCTGTCCTAAGGATTCCTTCCCCCTAACTCACATCGATCAATTGATCGACGCCACCGCCGGACATGAACTACTAAGTTTCTTGGACGTATACTCTAGCTATAATCAAATTCTGATGGCCGAGGAAGATCAGGAGAAAACCACGTTTATCACACACTAGGGTACCTACTGTTACAAGGTGATGCCCTTCGGGCTCAAGAACGCAAGGGCTACTTACCAAAGGCTGGCCACTAAGATGTTCAAGGAGCAACGAAAACCATTGAGGTTTACATCGACGACATGCTAGTGAAGCCGGCAAGGAAGGAGGATCACATCGACCACTTGCGAGAGGCCTTCGAGATACTGAACAAATACGAAATGAAGCTGAATCCCGAGAAATGCGCCTTCGGCGTAGCGTCGGGAAAGTTCCTTGGTTTTCTCGTATCTCAAAGAGGGATCGAAGTCAACCCCGATCAGATCAAGGCGATCGCCTCAATACCCGAAACGCTCAGCAGCAAGAAACAGGTCCAGAAGTTGACAGGCCGAATAGCCGCCCTCTCCCGCTTCATCTCCCGATCGTTAGATAGATGCCACAAATTCGTCAACGTGTTGAGAAAGGACAACGGATTCCACTGGAATGACGAATGCGTCAAAGCCCTGCAAGAACTGCATGCATATCTATCGTTGCCACCATTGCTGTCAAAAGCAAAGCCAGGTGAGCCTCTACTGACATATCTAGCCGTATCAGAGGTTGCGGTCAGCGCGGTACTGGTCCGTGAAGAAAAAGGTACGCAATCACCTATCTATTACATTAGCAAAACCCTAGTGGACGCCGAAACTCGGTACCCGCACCTCGAGAAATTAGCTTTGGCACTGGTTACGATTTCTAAAAAGCTGAGACCCTACTTCCAATGCCACCCCATCAGAGTAGTGACCACTTTCCCTCTGAGGAGCATCCTGCACAAGCCCGAACTATCGGGCCGTCTCGCTAGATGGGCCATAGAGCTCAGCAAGCACGACATCGCCTATATCCCTAGAACCGCCATTAGGTCACAAGTCCTCGCCGACTTCGAGGCCGATTTCAGTGTCAATATCTCACCAGAGGTGGAGAAGGAAGCCTTGCAAGCCGCTTCAAACACCGACCCCTGGATCCTCCACACCGATAGGGCCGCAAACGCCTTGGGATCGGGACTAGGACTCGTCCTCGAAGTTCCCACAGGCGAAGTCATTTGCCATTCCAGACGATATCCCGAGATGACTAACAACGAAGCAGAATATGAAGTTGTTATTGTAGGTATAAAATTAGCCATCAGGTACGGAGCTCGCCGACTAGTCCTACATTGCGACTCACAACTTGTGGTAAATCAAGTCACCGAGACTTACCAGGTCAAGGAACACATACTGAAAAAATACCAAACAAAGAGCTGCAAACTAATGGCCCAGCTCGACAAATGTCGCTTCGAGCAAGTTCGTAGGGTACACAACGCCGAAGCAGACGGACTGGCTAAATTGGCCACGGCAGCCACCAACCTGAATAAAGAAAGCACTGTCACCCTCCTACACTCCGCGATCGACCACACCGAGGTACTCTCCCTGCATCTGACTTGGGACTGGCGCAATCAATTTGTATCATATTTGTAGGATGGAAACCTACCACACGACATAAAAGAAGCAAGAAAGCTTCGCACACAAGCAGCGATGTACTGTTTGGTAAATAACGACCTCTACAAAAGAACTTTTGGAGGGGCCCTGGCTAAGTGCCTAGGCCCCAACCAGACGACGCTAGTGTTAGAGGATGTCCACGAAGGTCATTGCGGCGCTCATACAGGCAATCGAGCACTCGTGCGATGTCTAATACGGGCTGGGTACTACTGGCCCGCCATGAAAAAGGACGCAGCGGAATACGTTCGCCAATGCGAAGAATATCAAAAGTTCGCCCCTCTGATACATTAGCCGGTGGAACCCCTCCACCCGGTCACATCACCATGGCCCTTCATCAAATGGGGAATGGAGATAGTCGGACCACTACCTGTCGGACGAGGGAAGGTACGCTTCTTATTAGTTTTAACTGACTATTTCTCCAAGTGGTTGGAAGCAGGTGCCTACACCCAGATCCGGGAGCAAGAGGTCATCGCCTTCATCTAGAATAAAATCATATGTCTCTTCGGCATCCTCAAAGAAATAATATGCGACAATGGACGACAGTTCATAGGACAAAAAATAACCGACTTCTTCGATAAATGGCATATCAAAAGAATACTTTCAACGCCATATCATCCAGCCGCCAAAGGCCAGGCAGAGTCATCCAACAAAACCATACTAAACATTTTGAAGAAAAACCTCGAAGACGCCAAAGGATTGTGGCCCGAGCTACTTCCAGAAGTATTATGGGCACACACGACTACCCGCAAATCCTCCACAGGAGAAACTCCTTACTCATTGGTCTACAGGACTGATGCCATCATACCGGTCGAAGTCGGCGAACCAAGCCTAAGGTACTCGCACGCAAGCGGAGAAGAGAATGACGCAAACCGACTACAAGATCTAGATGAAGCCGAAGAAAGAAGAGAGATGGCCCATATCAGGCTAGTGGCCCAAAGTAAGCAGATCGAGAGATACTACAACAAAAGAGCAAAATTCCGGCCACTCAAGGTAGGCGACTATGTTTTAAAGGCCAAGACATTGGCATCCAAAGACCCTAACGAAGGAAAGTTGGGCACCAATTGGGACGGACCCAACAAAATGTAGCAGACAAATGTTCCTTCAAGTTGGAAACCATGAACGGGAAGACGCTCCAAAATAACTGGAACATCTCCCACCTCAACTATTTCCATTTCTAAAGAGTATCCCCCAAGTCGTACTCTGTTTCCCTCATCCGAGTTTTGTCCCATTTGGGTTTTCTCGGAGAGGTTTTAAATGAGGCGACAAAAGAGTTGCTCGGAAATGTTTAGAAGTTAAATCTGATACCCCAAGCGTACTGGCGATCGGCATGAATGGTGTATCATAGGGACTAGGGCTACGGGTATCCTCAAATGTATGAAAGGCTACGGCTATCTCCAAATGTATGAAAGGCTACGACCATCTCTAACGTATGAAAGGCTACGTCTATCTCCAACGTATGAAAGGCTACGACCATCTCCAATGTATGAAAGGCTAGGCCATCTCCAATGTATGAAAGGCTACGGCCATCTCCAATATATGAAAGGCTACGGCCATCACCAATGTATGAAAGTCTACGGCCATCTCCAACGTATGAAAGGCTACGACCATCTCCGATGCATGAAAGGCTACGGCCATCTCCAATGTATGAAAGGCTACGGCCATCTCCAACGTATGAAAGGCTACGGCCATCTCCGATGTATGAAAGGTTACGGCCATCTCCAATGTATGAAAGGCTACGGCCATCTCCGATGTATGAAAGGTTACGGCCATCTCTAATGTATGAAAGGCTACGGCCATCTCCAACGTATGAAAGGCTACAGCCATCTCCAATGTATGAAAGGCTACAACCATCTCCAATGTATGAAAGGCTACAACCATCTCCAATGTATGAAAGGCTACGGCCATCTCCAACGTATGAAAGGCTACGACCATCCATATAAACAAAGAGCTAAGGCCCTGATGGCATAAGGAAAGACTACGGTCGCCTCCAATAAACGAAAAAGGCTAAGGCCCTAACGACGTAAGGTAAGACCACGGTCATCCTCAACAAATGAAAGGCTACGGCCATCCAGACAAAACAAAGGGCTAAGGCCCTGATGGCGTAAGGAAAGACCAGGGTCATCCTCAACAAACGAAAGGCTACGGCCATCCATATAAACAAAGGGCTAAGGCCCTGATGGCGTAAGGAAAGACTACGGTCGCCTCCAATAAACATGAAAGGCTAAGGCCCTAATAGCGTAAGTAAAGACAACGGTCACCCCCAATAAACGAAAAAAGGCTAAGGCCCCAGCATACTAAGGAAAGACTACGGTTGCCTCCAATAAACGAGAAGGGCTAAGGCCCTGATGGCGTAAGGAAAGACCATGGTCACCCCCAATAAACGCAAAAGGCTAACGCCCTGACAACGTAAGGAAGGACAACGGGCATCCTCGACAAACAAAAAGCAACGGCCACACACAAACGAGAAAGGCTAAGGCCCTGACGACGTAAGGAGAGACTACGATCACCTTCGATATAAGCATAAAAGGTTAAGGCCCTAACAGCTTACAGAAAGACTATGATAAATAAAAGGCTACGCTACGAACAATACAGAAGTTGCAAAAAAAGATACAAAAACACAAGCAGTTCCCATGAAGTCATCAAAAATCATCTTAATAAATTACAAGGTTACAAGATAGTCTCGATTACAAAAAAAGAGAAAAAAATCCTATCTAACCACCATGACCCCCATCACCTTCCTCCGTACCAGCCACACCATCATTACGGTCCCATCGCCTTCATCCCGAAACACCATATCAATCCAAGACCCGGTGCCCAGATTGTCCACCTCCGCAAAGGAACTGCCCGTTTGATCCGGAGAGTCGGGGTCATACCCACAAACCTCACGTGCGACCTTGATGAGGCGACGCTAAGCTTCGACCTCCACCTCGGTGGCTCTACCGGCAGCCAACAGCTCCTCAAACATAGTTTGTCTCGCCTCAGCGTATACAAGCATGTTGTGAGCCTCGCGAGACGTATCGCCAGCCGGGGAAACAGTCTCCACCTGCTGAGGGGCAGCCACCTCAGTCGTTGCGGTCCTGAGCTCGGCGGTAAGGGCATCAACCCTAGCATGCAACTCTACTGCCTCCACCATCGCCACACGATCGAGGTCCAGTTCTCCCTCCGACTGCTGGATAAGACTCTCCAACTTGGTGTTTCGGGCCACATCGGCCATTAAGTCAACGTCTGCCCTCTCCAGTTGGGTTGTACGCTCCCGCAACTGCTCCTCTGCCAGCTTCAAGCCCTCGCGAAAAACTTGAAACTAAGGGTCTTGGGTGTAGACGTCTGCCAGCGTCTGATGCTTATTCCAGACCTCCCGGTATTTCTTTGACGCCTTTCAGAGGGCAGCATTCTTCTTTTGCTCCCTCCGGCCCCGCTCCACCTCCAAGATGAGGGTCTGTGAAAAAGATAAAGAAAAGACACAAGTCAAAACGACACAACACCTCAGGGATCATAAGAAAACTATGAAAAGCAATGACCAAGTCATACATGTAAGGCAGCGCCGGCTACTCGACGAGACAGATCTCTGTCGCTCACGGCCTTCAAAGATTCCGCCTCGGCATCCCCGCATAGCATGGGCATGTCCGCCATGGCCTGCTCGCTTTCCAGCAGCAACTTTTATCCCATAGGGATCATGAGCCAATGGGTGGGACCTGTCACCGTCATGTCCACCCGGCCGTAGTCCTGCTACGGCATGCCGCGGAAGCAGGAGCCTGTCCGGAGGCAGCCCTCTCCTCATCTATAGCCTCGCCGGTGCGCTGTCATCCTCAACACGTGGGGGAGCGGTACTCCCCGCAACCTCCCTTAAGTGGGTCGCCCTCTCCGATCGGATGGCGTCGCCCATAAAAATTGGTCTCGACTCGGGGCGGCGAGTGATCGCCTCCCTCTGTTCCACAACTACCCCCTTTCCAAGGAGTAGTCGACGCCTCTTTCGCTCTAACGGCTCGTCATCCGTTGAAGCGTCCTCTCCGGCAGGAAGAGGTGGAGGCAAAAAGACCACTCTGGATGATGGGTCAGCCACCGACTTAACTATGGGACAAGAAGCCCCGGGAACGTCCGCAAAGACCATCTCCCAAATTGTGGCTTCGCCCTCAGGATGGGCAGCGTCGGCAACGTCATCACTAGATGCTCCCATATCTGCTCGATCATCCTTAGGATGAACAGCCTTAAGAGCGCTCTCTCTCACGTGAAGCACGTGTTCGGAATCCGTCGACGAAGAATAGGCGGCACGACGTCACCTTCTTCGCGGTGCACTCCTAGCTGCCAACACAATTATAAGAGTGCATAAAAAAATGACATCTAAATAGAACATGAGTTCGCCAAATCCGGAACAACTACCATACCTGGAAGACCGTATTTTGTAGTAAAGGCAGTCCACGTCCTACATTCCTCTACAAAGGGGATCAGCCGCCCCACCCAAGCTTTTATGTCTGTTACGGACTGGGGTGTACGCACCCTCGCTGCATCCACATAACATAATAAGACGACGAAAGGTCGAACAGACATAAAGAAAGTAAACGTAAGGGATAACACTTACGTTTGGCATTCCATGCCTCAGGAAACCCGGTTGGGTCCGACACTAAATCCGAGGTTCGGACGAAGAAGTACTTAAGCCAGAACTGACGATTGGGTTTGTAGTCCGTCTCGACGACCAGGTCCTTCGTCCCGCGGTTGTTCAGTTGAAGCATCGTCCCTCTCATGCATCCGGGACTGAACAGCTGCAGCATATGGTATACTGTGACGTCTAAGCCGGCCCTCTCCGCATACATCGTCAGTATACGACATATCTTCCATGTGTAGGGGGTAAGCTGAGACGAACATAAATTGTAGAACCGGCATATCTCCTCCGCCAACGGGTAGATGGAGAGGCTACACCCAATTATGAAGGGGTACTCGTAGAAGGCGCAGAATCCATGCATATGTACGTTGGCGAGGTCCCTTCCAGCCGCCTGCATAACAGCCGCCTCTGAAATCTGACAAGATGCCCGGAGTTCGTTTAGGAGAGGTTCGGTAAAAGTGGACCTCTCCCATGCAGGAGTAGCCCCCTTTGTTGGGAAATCCCTCCGAACATATAGTTCACGGGGAAGAAGATTATCCACGGAAAGGGGGACGAGTGGTTTACGAGGCTTCTTTCCATCCCCTGATGGCCAGGAAACCTTGGAAGTAGCTTCACCCTCGTCTGTCCCACGACAACGACCACCCTTTGCCATTTTTAAAAATCTTTATGCTAAAGGTATAACAACGAAACACAAAGTCAGTGTAAAAAGTTGCAGTTCTATCAAGAAAAGAAGAAAGAGAGAAGTATAGAAGAACTTTTTGATGATCCAAAGAATAGAAAGTCTTGAATCCTCTTACTATTTATAACAAGTCAGTGCACGAGATTCGAAGAGGTTTGCACCAGAAAAGAGGCGGGAAACTGAAACGTCAAATCCCCTTTCTGGCCTGCCTCGGGAGTAACCGCAATTATGACACATGCCGTCAGCAAACGACGGTTCAGAAGAACGCGTCACGTGTGTGTATACGGATAGACCCAGTACGAGTCAACTTTATTCACCCATTACAAATATATGCCGAATACATCTCCAATAGGCGGAGGGACTAACTGTATGGGGTCGAATCGGATGTAATGCGGATCGAGCACGTATCCTTATACGGCCCTAGACATTGGACGATATCCTCTCTCGCGTCCATATGACTAAAAGGGCACGCCCCCGACCATAGAGGCTTATCAGTAGACTTGTCCGTACAGACGCCCCGACTTCCCCTTCCATATGCCATTATTGTAATAATACCAGCTCCGAAATGATGTAATGTATTGGCGAGGGGACCTTCCTTCTATATAAGGGAGGGTCTCCCTCATTTGTAAGGCAAGTGTTATTAGTCAGTAATAATATAACTCTATCTCTATCTATCATTTTTCTCTCTATTTCGTCTCTCTGTTACTAACTAGCTTGAACACTTCATCAAAATCCACTACAATTTTATAAGAACAACCTTTATACGAATCTAAAGATCTATCTTTGGATATATTACTATTGATCTCGATTTACCCTTTTATAATTTTCGATTGTCACTAACTCATAAAGCAACTGATAGCTTTTGGGTCAAACAATCATGTCAAAAATAGATTTAATAATACTACCTTCGCTAAATCCTTTGACATAGTGATTTATTATCACCTATTTTATGATAGTATCACTGTCATTTTTTCACTTTATAGTATTTGCGCGCACGCATATATATATATATATATATATATATATATATATATATATATATATATATATATATATATATCTTCACGTATCTTACATGCGTCTTTGCAATCTTTTGCGCTAGACATATTTAGCCTCTGGCAAGTATTGCAACACCGGCGTTATCATCTCTGGCACGGTGGATACAATAGGTGGTGAATAAACTCATAAAAAAAATAAGGTAAACCATTTAGACCAATAGGTACAGGTATAGATAGGGATGGATGTAGTCTTACGCCTACGAATTCAATTGAATTCATAATATTTAACACGAAATATAGATTTATATTGAAAAACCTATTAAAACCTTAACAAGTATTATATTTGAATTCATAATTTTAATAATATAATAAATTTAATACTAAAATTCTTAAAAGCTAACCCCATTAAAATTTAAATTTTGAAACTAGAATTAGAGCAAATGTCCGTCAATTCCAAAGAACTAAAAACTACAATATTCTAGTCAGCTAATTGTAAAGTTGCACACCAACTATACATAATGCACGAATAGTACTTCATAATGATAGTGATACAACATGTTTAAAAACTAATTAGGCGTATGACCCCATTTAATGGCTCTTTGTGCATAGTGCGTAAGCAATATACGATATATATATTGGCTTATTTATATACCTCTCCGTCCAAATAAATAGACTGATCTGAATTGTTTGATTATTAAGTTTAAAATATTTTATAAATAAATTTCTAAATGAGTTCTCGAGATAGTAATTAATTAAGAAATTGTAGTTCGAAATAGAAAAAGGCAACAATTAATTTGTACACTTCTCCTATTGATGAAGCTGAGATGTTAAGTATTTTTTGCAGCAGACAAAAGAGAAAACCAATAAGCAATTCGAATCGGTTTATCGATAAATCGAATCGATTATTTGTTATCGGTTCATCGATAAATAAAATCGAAAAATCGAAACATTATTGAAACGATAATGGTAAGCATATATACAAATCGATAGTCGATAAGTAATTATCGATAATGGTCAAAATTGAATCGATAAATCGAATGCACACCCCTAATTATTTCATCTACCACATTTAAGGAATGATCATATTTAAAAGCTGAAGGGAATGAAGTTCAAATTAATGAAAAATAGAATTAGCAGTGATGATGTATTTTTTTTTTATTACTGTTGGAGTGTTGGTGGCATATATTTGATCCTTTAGTTTAGTTTCGTTGCATGTCTATTGACATGATTTTTATGTTATAAACAGTGTTCATCTTATTTTAGCTTCTTGTTGGCCATATTAGTTAGGCGTATTTATTGCGATATACTTTCCGTGGAATCCCGCAAATTTTCTTATTGGTGTAATTGATAACCGAATCGATAAGCCCCAAAAATTAATTAATCGAAATCGAAAAAATCGAAACCTTATTGAAGCGATAACGATAAGCATAAATACAAATCGATAATCGATAAGTAATTATTGATAAGAGTCAAAATCGAATCGACAAATCGAGTGCACACCCCTAAGCAAAAGTAATTCAGACAGTATAAATAAATTTGAACAAAAGACAAGTCAGCCTCCCTGCACCTAGTGATGAGTAACGAGCGAAAGAGCCAAACAACGAAAGTATGGAAAAATTGCTCATACTCACTGTTTATATAGTAAATTAATAAATAGTATAAAACAAATTTCGTTTACACATATTATTATTTAATTATGATTAAGTGATAATTATATTAATTTTTACTTTAATTTTTTACTGCAAACGTTAAAGTGCTTGGTTTCATATATAGACCGATCGAATGCAAATTCATGATAAATTTTATGTATTACTCACTTTTTCCAATTTATACGCTTATATATTTTGAAAAGTAAATTTAGAAGAACATTAATATAATGTCCAGATGTAACATGTGTCACAGGCGGCTAAACAAAGCCTCAGTTTTAATTTATCAAAACCTAACTCCCTTATTACTAGTGAAATAAAGGCTAGCATGAGATCAAAGTTACTTGTCATCCGTTCACTCCTTATTCAACAATAGCCATGGATATTCTCTTACTTCTCAAATTTTGAATTTTATGACCCCTTTCATTGTATTTCACAATAAAAAACTTTCTAATAAATATTCTTGTCGATGAGTCGATTTTAATATATTAATTAGAATTTTCATGTGCTCTTTAAAATATCAAAAAAATATTTATTTTACTAATACTAGAGCATAAGCAAAGCTATGTTGGTCCAAGGATGATCAAATGAATACTTTCCCCTGAAAAAGTATACTACGAAAGTAAAGTATTAATACTTACTAGTATAGTACCCGCGCGATGCGCGGTATTTTTGATAGAAAATAATAGTTTAAAGAGATTATGAAAATATTTTTATTGCAGTGAGATTTTGCGATGTAATATATAAAGAGTTATTGTAAAATGAGTTGATTAATTTTGTTTTGAGTAATATAGGTTGTTATTTTTAATGAATTGGATTATATAAGCATTTGTATAATTATAGTAAACGTATGAAGTTACGTACGATGTATATAATCTCCAACACATAAAATTGAAAAAGAGTAGTGACAACCAAAAGTATAGAATATAAGTTAATGTTACACTTATAACAAATAAATACAATTAAATAATAGATAATGTTCCCAAACAATAATAAACTTTCACTAATTATAAATTAAAGATAGTTGTAGAGACGATATTCCCACTCAGCTTCAAATTTTACAACATAAACCCAAAATGGTTTACTTGGCCAAACTTCGTGATAAATATCAGTTAAAATTGTACCTAAAGGTTGACCAAGTGAATCTAACAAAATGATTAAAGCTTCCCAATCTAATAATTCAATGTTGTCTAGAGAATCAATAAGATGACCAAGTCAATAACTGTTTTTTCAAATCTATGTAAATAATAAAATTGTGAGAATGTATTAACAGTTAAGTTAACAGGAAGGAAGTTTCACAGTTTTTTGTTTTTATTCGACCATATTTAACCAAACGAATATTTAACCAAAACTATAGTTGCAGCTGTGATTATAAGTTTTTACTGTTTAATTTTTACCTTGTGGCGTGAATAGTCATAAGTAAATATTGCAGTGTTGGTATTTATTAATCCGCGCATAATTGTAAAATGAACTTACGTTACATTATTTATTATGATATTGGTTCCTCAACAATGGTGTAATCAGTTTTCGTTTCAATAGCTCTAACTTTTGTTGCCTCTTATTATTCTATCCCAAAATTCATTTTAGCGAAGAACATGGTATGTATTATTGCTATGTTATTCAATATGTAGGTTGAAACACTACTATATTGAAATTTGATGTCGCTTATATAGTTGGTAAATTACAGAATAAAAGTGTTTAGATTGAATTTTTGCCAGTCTTAAAAATGTGAATGAACATTCAGTAGTTAGACATGAAATAGCCAAAGTTGTTTCTTCTATACCAGACATACTTCTCCCCGACATGTCTGTTGAAGATGTTACATTATCCGATTAAGGCTTTCCTTCAATCCAAGATCTTGCTTTCCCAATCAATGATATCTCTTCATCGATTGGACAAATATATAATGAGTATGAATTTAGTGAATAAACCTGTGGAAATACAGGAAAGTTGTTGGGTACACTGCTATGCATGTGAAACTTTGAGTTTTTTGCTACGACAATAAAAATAGAACTGAAAAAGGATTGAAAATATAAACTTTGGCATATTGTATTATGTTATATATTTTAGTTGTTTGTGATATATATTCAGAGTGTATATAAACTATTTGGTTATATATTTGCAACTGTAAACCATTCATTTGCAAAACTATTAACATGTATCTGGTAAATCAAGTGTATTCACAAGCAACAACCGTTAAAAGTACTGTCAAGGGGTGTATTTTCAAAATTCAAATGTCATATTTGAGAGGAATCTGGGAAGCAGAATTTCTGAGAGAAAGGCTTGTGTTTTTAAAATCATCATATTTGTTTTCTCGACATGCTGCACATGCATATGCTATTTCCCTACAATATGTAAAATTAGAATGTATAAAAAATGTATTATATGAGAAAATAAATGTAGGAAGGAGCACGTAAAATAAGCATAAATAACATATATGCATCTCTTCTAGTGATTTAATATCGTCCGATTTCATACGAATGAAAGATATATAAATAGGAAAACATTCAAACAACTTATCTTATCAATCCAGTTAAGGCTGGATGTAACTACTCTTCTTTCTTTTATTAAAATAACAGCTATAGTCAGATAAAGTAACATGTAATGCAATGATAAGTTAAATTGCATGTGGTATGTGTCGTTTAATTATATGATAACATACTGTTACCTGTACTACCAAGATAGCATATTCGATACAAAAAATAAAAGGATTATAGATTTTACAGTGAAGTAGTAGACATAACTCTTACTATAGTGGTTGCAGACCATTCTTTCTAAATTATGAAAACCAACCAATAGAGTATGATGATAAATACCAAAGAATTTATGTTATGAAAAGCATTTGTGCTATTAAGAGTGTATGTAGCATAATTTTGAAGATAAAGCAGTTTATGGAATGTGCATCCATTGCATTCTTTTTCTTTTCAGGTCATCATCGCACACACCTATTGAGCTTCATGACATCATAAGATAAGTAGAATCACCTATTCGTTTGAAGCTGATTAATATGCAGTAAGCTGTACACAATTATTTAGCCATTGTGGTTAACTATTAATTTTTTATAACATAATAACTACATTTAGCGGAAGTCTGACCAGAACATCTGCTGTGGAAACCGTACGCTATGGATAATACTTCGTCAGAATAACATTTACTCCACATTCTGATTTATATTTACTGAATATGGTATAGTTGGTTTCATATCTAATTAGGTAGAAAAAGGTAAATAGAAATGTTCTGCTTCTCCGTGAAGTGCAGAAAATAAAATGAAGAGATTACATATAAGGCAGGTAGAAAAGATTTTGACACCAAAACAATGATCCTAAAATTTAAAGCAGAATCAATGATGTACCTGATAGAAAAATATATGCCAACAGAACCACATTCATTTCACATAATTAAAAACTAAATGCATGACTAATAAAGATAATATGATGTTGCATAAGTCGAGTCATTTCAGCAGATGTGCTATTAAGATGGTATGTTACAAAATTGTAAAGATAAACCATCAGAGGCAATGTACCTTCATTGTGTTGTTTTACTTTTCATGTCGTCGGCACACATAGAAAGCAGCATTTCACTGAAAGAAAATTCAGACTATTAGATATGTTAAATGTGTATGAATCGATATAACACTTACTGTTCTTTTAACATAAGTTTAAAAATGTTAGTCTCCATGTGGAAAACGATTTAATATACTGATACAGTGCCTTATTTGTTTATAGCGAAGAAAATTTTGAGACCTGATAGTATTGATACATAATATTAACCAATCTCGCCAATACCAACATGAAATGTAAGAGGTTTTCCCCAGCTGTAGCTGCTATCGAAGACGCTCCCATTTTCCAGTTTGCCTACATAATGTCCCTGCATAACAGAACATAACAAAACATATCAGTAATGTGATACAACTCATTATAGTGCAGAATAAAAAAGAGGTAAGACTTGAGATGTCTAGTCTCCCCAGATCAACGGAGAACATCTTCCAAACCATTAAATCATTTCAGGTTTCATCTTTCACCCTTAACTACCTTTATAAAGCTAGTATAAATTAATTTTCGAGTTCAATCTTTTTCTTGATGACCGAGAAATCAATAAAGGCTAGTTGACCCAAGGAATGAAGCTCTATGAATACTGGATTAGCCGTCTACTGATCCGAAGTAACGAAAAGGTCTGCATACATAGGATGATCCAAAACCCTACACTTTGCAACCGATCCACTTTACAGTGTAAAGGTATTTGTATAGTATAAGTAATCTGAAAAGATAAGATTTGTCACAATACTATATGAATGATTGCCATAATGATTTACTTGTAAGTCTTAGAAGTAGCATAAATTTCATAAAGGTGATAGATGTTAATAAATTTTTATGGAAATGGCTCCTTCTGGTTACATCAAAGTACAAGTTTGAGAAGGGTGTTGGACTGTACCTATTTAAGGAAAAGAACCTGATATATTCAATAAAAAATTATAACAATTTTACATTTATCGGAAGAAATAGACAATTTGAAGATGAAAAACAACCTAGCAAGATCAAACATATGGTTGTAATAGTTTATGGAAGCATTCATTTTCTCAGCATAATGAACTGCAGGATAAATGGGAATGTTAAAAGGAATTGTGAGCACGTGATTTTTGCCTTAGATGAGCATTACTCCCAAAAAATGCAAAAAATAAAATAGTTTTATGTTGAGCGTAATTTTCATGATTTTTTGTGTTATTTTTCTCTTATTATTTATATTTTTTTTGTGTGCGTATTTCTATTTAAAATAATATAAAATACAAAAATGTTTGCATTTGCATGTAAATTCATATTTATAATTTAGAGTAATTAAGTTTGTTTACGAAAATGAAAAATGACAAAAAATAATGTATCTTTTGCATTTTTACCATTTATTGTCCAATTGTTTGATTTTATCTTATTTTTGGTAGTTAAACGTGTGGTTTAATTGATATTAGAGGTTAATTAATATTAATAAAGTTAATTTTGTCCTACAATGTAACTTAGGATTTTAAAATTTTGTTGAAATTAATTTAGGAGCAAAATAAAAAGAGAAGAAAAGAGGAAATGAGAGAAAATTTGGAATTGGGCTGCCCCAAATAGCCTTTGAACCAAGCCCAAAGGTGCTGTCTCCGTCCAGCCCAAATCAGCCAACCTTGAAGACATCCAAACGACGTCGTTTGGTCACACCTGAGCTGGGCCGTTGATCTCAAGTGGATCAACGGCTAAGATCATATTTCCTTACCCAATCAACAACCCGACCCACTTCAGCATAAACCGATCCGGTCTCATAACCTATCCAAACGACGCCGTCTTTCTTCAATGAGAGATCTATGCCATCGATTTCATTTGATCGAACGGTCGAGATTAATCAACCCCTTTCATATATAAGCCTAATATCCTACCCAGCCCCCCTAAGCCAAACCCTCACCGATCTCTCTCTAACCTAGAGACCCCTGTAACGCCACCATACTCCGCCGCCCTCCGCTTACCGAAAATCGCCTCACGGCGGTTCCGGTAGGCTAAACCATCCCAAATTAACACCGTAGATTCTCCCAAGTCCCCTCTACACGGATCTAGCAGTCGTTAGGCTCGAATATTTCTTGAACGTCTCGAATATTCGTTCGAAGGTCGCCGGAATTTGAACGTTCATCTCAAACCACCTCAAATTCACACCAATCACTCCTCACACCTCCCCCACACCCCTACTAACCTTGGTTTAGTTCGAATTAAGCCTGAACTACTCAAGCCCCAAATCCGAGCCCCAAGAACCCTAATTTTCAAGAAGCCCAAATTGAGCCAGATTAATCGTCGATTGAGGTCCAAGGGACTTTAGCCTAGGTGTTCTCAATCGAGAACGCCTCGATTAAAGCTCGTTTGGCCTCAATAGTTCCAAACCAAGCTCGAACTTGGGTCGACAGATTTTCGCCTAAGGTAACTCATTCCTTTATGTCTTCAGTTCACGTTCCTTATTTGTATTTTTGTGTTTTAGTTCTAGAATTTTTTTTTTCCTAGCATTTTCTGTTCTTCTCAACAGACCTTTTATTCGGTCGATTCCCATTTTTTGACAGTTCTTGTTTAAATTCAATGCTGCAATTGTTTCGTATGTCTAGTTTATTTAATGTCGTCAACAAATTAACTTGTTTGTATGTTTGTTCATTCTCTGGTCTGCCCGTATGCCATTCATAAGTCTGGGGCTTGGTGTTTTGTTTGAGTCTAGATTAGGGGTTGTTTGGACATAATTGACAGGGTGTAATTAGTATTAGTTTAATCTCATGCCCATAAGAGGGACTAGTGGAACCTGTTGTACAGCAGGGTATCCCACTAGTCTCATACTACCAATTGTTTTAATGGTTAAACCCATACGAGGACACTTAATAGTGGGGGGTTCAGGGAATATGATGGGCTGGGGATTTAGTTTAAGGGGTGGCAGCATTAGGAGTTGATTTTAAAAACTATATAGAAGGGAGACTGGAGAGTATTCGAGGGACACAGAAACATTGAGAGAAAATTGGGAGAGTTTTTGGAGAATTCTTCTTAGTGTTTGAATTCTGAACCAATTTTCATAAGGAGAGAACATTGGGGAGTTCTGGGACACAAATAGAGATTTGGTGAGCATGTGAGTAAGGAAAACAGTGAGAGGAGGCACACTGGAGAGACATTGATAGAAAATTGAGAGAGTTTTGGAGAATTCTTCTTAGTGTTTGAATTCTAAACCAATTTTCATAAGGAGAGAACACTGGAGAGTATTCGAGGGACACAGAAACATTGAGAGAAAATTGGGAGAGTTTTTGGAGAATTCTTCTTAGTGTTTGAATTCTGAACCAATTTTCATAATGAGAGAACACTGGGGAGTTCTGGGACACAAATAGAGATTTGGTGAGCCTGTGAGTAAGGAAAACAGTGAGAGGAGGCACACTGGAGAGACATTGAGAGAAAATTGAGAGAGTTTTGGAGAATTCTTCTTAGTGTTTGAATTCTGAACCAATTTTCATAAGGAGAGAACACTGGGGAGTTCTGGGACACAAATAGAGATTTGGTGTGACTGTTTGGTTCTACTACAATTGGTCTTGGGCTATCGACTGTTTGAATTGCATTTGGATTTTTCTGTTTGGTGCACTATTGCTTTGCTGTTGCTGTTGTTCATTGCTACTGCTGATTCTGTCGTCTCTTCATTGTTTTCCAATTTTCCAGGTACACATTTCGAATCTATGCTTTAATGTAATTTCAAAGCTGAAAGATGATATCATGTTTGTCTGCTCCTGGAAGTTACATTGACTTTGCTTGTACTGAATTACAAGCTTAGATGTAAATCTGGAAATTTATGTGATGTATTTCGATTGTTTGTACAACTTTGTTATGATTTGTATAAACTTAAACTATGAATTGTAAATTTGAAATAGCTTGGAAATGGTATTTGATAGTTTAGAATATTGATTGAACTGTGATTGAATTGGAAAGTTAATAATCGAATTGGAATAGCTTGAAGCTGTTAGAATCTGTTGTTGACTTTACAATGGATAGCTAGACTATAGAACTCCTTGAACAATTAGAAGTGATAATATTATCTTCATTTGATTTGTAGTTGAACAATAAAAGAATTTTTCTATTTTTCATGCGAGCCTATATATAGATATAGCTTGTATTCAGAAGACTGTTTTGCGTTAAAAAATGAAGTTTCAGCACCATTAATAATTAGGTCAATATTATAATTGGTAACATGTCATTAATAAATTACGTTAAGTCCCGTTAACCCTCCATTAAAATTGGATCTGAATTAAACTATGATAGGTTAGTATAAATTGATAATTGACATCTTTTTTGTTGTTTTGAATAATTCCACTACTGTATTAGTGTAAATAACTGTACGATTGGTATTATATTGGTTAACTAGCTTTAAGTAACTCACGACCTCGTTGCTTACAAATTTGATGCACATTAAGTGAAGATTTCTCTTAATCTGATTGATGATGATGATATATTACACGCACAAACCATTGTCAAACGTCCAAGTAGTTCAATATAAGATTTAACCAAATCGTAATAATGCTTAATTAATAATTAGTAACTAGGTCTTACTCTCATTTATGATTAGAGATGAAACATGTAGAAAATATAGTTATGTTAGGATTGGCCTTTAATAAAAGCGAGATGAGCCTCGCCGCCCTAAATACACAATTGAGGGGCCCTCAAATAATTGTTATAAAAATTATAGACTCGGGAGGATCGTTTAGCAAATTTCACGATCTTTCCCAAAGTTCACGATACGATAGACTCTTTAGGCACGACTTGTAAATAAATTACTTTCCTGAATGTGGGTGCGCATTTATGTGACCCAAATCTTACTCTCGGCGAAATTGAAGTACATTAAAGTCACAGGCGTACCGGTTGCGGTGTGACTCGAAATGTGTTTTCATGACGTCGTAATTCTTCTAAAATTGAAAAGCGGAACATATAAAAGCACATAAATAAAAATATATAAAGAAATCAGATAGAAACAAAAATTGCGGTTGAGCGACCGTGCTAAAACCATGGAATCCGGGAGTGCCTAACACCTTCTCCCGGGTTAACAGAATTCCTTATCCAGGTTTCTAGTTTCGCAGACTGTATTACAAAGTCATAAATTTCCTCGGTTCGGGATTAAAACCGGTGACTTGGGACACCATTATTTTTCCAAGTGGCGACTCTGAACTAAATAAATAAATCTCGTTTCGATTGTCCTTTAATTGGAAAAACTCCTTCGCGCCCTCGCGGTTAGTGGAAAATGCGGAAAAAGGAGGTGTGACAGCTCTGGCGACTCTGCTGGGGACTAATACCCCAGAACTTTGGTTCTGGGTTTAAGAATTCGAGCTCATTTAAATTGTTGTTTTGCTTATATCTGATTTCATTATATATTTTGATTAATGCACTACATGTCTACCGCTTTGATGATAGTTGCACTGTATATACAAACTGCTATATGTCTACCGCTTTGATATTGCGTGAACTGTATATAAAACTGTACCGAAAACCCTTCTCTTCTTACCCCCGGGGATGTGCTTACTGGTTGAGACTCCCCTTTCCGTTAGTGTCAATACCAAAAATAAGAAAAGAGGCAGGATAAGTTACAAAGCCGGACGATCCCGCGGGTCCCCGGTACGTAGCCCCCTCCTCAATCCGAGTTGTCTGCTCGGGTACACGGTCTAGTACCATTGAAAACATCAGGATATTGAGCCTAGATTTAGGACGTTTATTTGCATCATATCTGACTTAGGGGACTCAACACAGGGGTTGGGTCCCTCTAGGACAGGTAACCGGATATAGTATGACCTCGTATGAGCATTTCGCATGTTGCATTTATTTGTCCTGGACTCGCATGCTGACCTACTTCTAAACGTCGAAGGATATAATAAAAGAAAAAGAAAAGAAGGTGTAAATAAAAATAATAAGAAAATAAAAAAATAATAATAATAAAAATAAAAATATTTTTGTTATTTTTTGAAAAGGTTTTGTAGAAAGGATTGTCTTATTACGAATTCAATTTTGAAAAAAACAAAAGAGTGTTATTTTAAAATAGTTCGTCCATTGATTGAACTACGCCGGTTTGATTCTCACCGGATGTGAGATACGTAGGCAGCCTTTAACAGGTCCAACTTCCCTATATTTCAAAATAAGTTTTTAAAAGAAGAAATAATGACGGAATGTTTAACTTTGCCTCAAAGACCACCTTTTTATTAGTCTTAATATTTTGACCAGTCAATTCCTGTGGCCCGTTCTTTTTTAAAAAGAAAAGGATAGTTTTTGCTTGGGTCAAATCAAGATTTTTCTTTTGTCTAAAAAACTACCTTAATAAATGTGCAGAATGAGCACGAGTCAGAACACAACCGAAGCTATCATAAACAAGGTCCCCTTAAGTTTGCATATGTGGTGGAACGACTTGGGCGAGCAAGGACAAGACGTGGTTAAGCTATACCTGGGAAATCTAGTGGGGCTACTAAATATTTCCCCGAGAGGAGACATCATACGAGCCCTGATCTCATTCTGGGATCCAACACACAATGTGTTCCACTTTTCAGACTTTGAACTCACACCAACATTGGAAGAATTGGCCGGATATATCGGAAGACCAAAAGTCCCTATGAGGGAACAATATCTCATTGCACCGAGGGTAGTGACAGTACATAGGTTTTTGGATACGGTGAAAATCCGCAGAACTGTACACAACCCAGACTTATCAGAAGGGTTCTGCACTTTAGCATTTCTATATGACAAATATGGTCATTATGGGGGTTTCAACAAACACAAAAGCAAAATCGGCAGTGGAGAAAACCAGTCAAAATGGGAAGAGCATAGACGCATCGCCTTCATGATAGCTTTCCTAGGTTCATTGATATTTCCCAGAAAGGACGGGAATATCAACATACATGTGGCAGGGGTCGTCAACACTTTGATGAAACAAGACAATAGTACTTTGGCTCCCATGATAATATCAGATATCTCTCGTGCACTCACTATTTGCAAAGCTGGAGGAGTCTTCTTTGAAGCTTGCAATGTACTGCTCCAAATGTGGATGATCGATCACTTATGTCGTCGCCCGCAGTTTATGAGGTATAGTTTATCGGAGAAAATCGGTATAGAAGAATTCCCTACAAGGGTCGAGGGATATGATTTGCCGGAGGGGATTAGCGGATGGATACGACTTTTGCGTTTGATTCCAGCCAGCAAGATAGAATGGACATTTGGCTGGCTACCCGTGGACGAAGTCATATATGCATCGGCCACGAAATCATATTTGTTACTAATGGGCCTCAACAGCATCCAACCCTACGCGCCATGTCGAGTATTGAGACAGTTGGGATGATGCCAAATAATCAAAAGAAGAAGACCTCAGCCCACGTGTGGTCGAAATTGGACCGGGAGGACAATTCCCTGAAGCGTTGGTCCGAAAGATTTGGAGTGAATGTCAAACATTGAAGATAGGCACTCGGGTGCGAGATCGAGCCCGAGGCGAAGTATCGCCAGAATACCCTACATGGTATAGCAGAGAACTGGAGCATCAAAGGCCCACAAAAAGGCCCCACCTCAGGGAGTTTGCTGAAGCGTCACAAGAACAATGGGACTGGTTGGCCAAAGAAGAAGCTTATAGAACAAAGATTAGCAAGATAGAGCAACGGACCCAAGAGCTCCAATTTGAAAAGGATATGCAAGCCGCCGCCAACGAAGGAGATAAAAAGAAGTTGGCACAAGAAAATGACTTTTTGAGAGCTCAAATCCGGCAAATGAAAAGGGATGCTGACAGACGGTTGAGGAGTCGATCGGACGAAAAGTTGATAAAGGGTTTGGAAAATCAAGTCGCCGATGTCCAAAGAGAATTGGAAGAGTCGAAGACCCAGACAATGAGGATCCGCGCTAGCTGGAGAAAGGAGGCACATCAACATGCACTTCACCTACAACGGGTGGAAGAAGATTACACTGAGATCATCACTAGTCTAAGGGAAGCAAATGTTATCCTTAGGGAGCGGGTTTTCAAGCAAGCCCGAGATGCCAGAGCAGACCTCGACCGTTGCCACGATTTGATGGCCCGACTGCAAGAACAAGTGGATAGGCTCTTAGACCAAGTCACCAACAATGCTCGAAGATTGGGGGCGAAGAACCAGCAGATAGAACGGCTACTCAGAGAAAGGGACATGATCAAGGATAGAATTGGAGAAATCGGGCATTATGTCACCATGAAGTGCTTAGCTTGTGAACAAATGCCCCGCACCGCCCTTTTCGCTTCAGTTATGGAATATGTTCATTAGATCATGAGAGAGTTAAGGGGACTACACATGGACCTCACACCAAGGCCCGCGGCAAGGCCGAATGATGCCTCGCGGGCCCCCAAGAATCTAAGAGCATTAGACTTTTGATTAAAAATGTATTTTTGAAACTTTGAGTCAAGTTGGTTGGCATTTTATTCTCGAGTCAAGTGTTTCTTTTATTTTGTTGATTATTGTAAGACATGTTTTGTAACCATAAGAGTTTTGATATAAGAATTCCCGAATTTTGCCACAATCTTATTACCAGAACTACGCTCGGTCTGATTCACGCGGGGACGTGATACGTAGGCAATCCACATAAGATTCGACCACCACTAAGATTCGACCACCACTAAAAAAAAAAGAAAAGAAAAGAAAATGGGAAGATCAATGACAATAAAGTTTTTAAGGATAAGAAAAAGAAAAGTTGGAATGACGCATGCGAGGAATACATGTAGAAATGGTTAATTGATTAGGTGCATTGCATCCCAACGTGCGATAACATGCCTGTTAAATTCAGTGAGCTAACAAGTTTGTTGCATTTCCAGAAAAGTTTAGCAGTTGACTTGACAGAATATACTGGCCAGCCACCATTACCGTACTAGATCTAAAGGGCCAATTCCAGCAAGCATGTCTAGTTCCGGTAAAAGTCTCGAGGAAGAGAAATCGGAGATACAGATCATGAAAGAAGAGGTAGATCGGTTGAAACGGCAGATAACAGAGATGCACCTAGCCTGGGCTAGGGGACAGTCCTCACCAAACCTCCCTACTCTCGCATCAGCTCCAGAACACCCACCCCTTGATCCTTCGACAAGCGCCCCGATCTATCCATACTATCAAGGGGAAAACCCTTATGCCACCCAAATTCCACCAGCCAAACAAAATCCTCCTCCCACGGTCACCCCTATTTTTGTGGCACCTCCACCTGCTAATCTACAAAAGTCATCCGGTGAGCCGCATGTTCAAATCCACGACAATTCTTACTATCCTCCTGAGCCTACCTTTAGGGCTCCTGAACCGCATCCGCACACCCCTCACTGGGATAACCCGGCAGAACCGGAAAAGCACTTCCAAAGTTCGGAACATGAGGAAGTTATTAGAAAAGTTAAAAGCCTGGAGCAGTCCTTCAGGAATATGCACGGTTTGGGCAACCAGGTCGGTGTCGCTTACAAGGATCTGTGTCCATTCCCAGATGTCCAGTTGTCGGCCGGGTTCAAAATGCCCAAGTTTGACCTATACGAGGGGCATGGTAATCCAGTAGCCCATCTTCGAGGGTTTTGTAGTAAAATGCGAGGAGCCGGAGGGCGAGACGAGATTCTGATAGCTTACTTCGGTCAGAGTTTGGGGGGATCCGCACTAGAGTGGTACACTAGGCAGGATCCCAGCAGATGGTTTACATGGGACGATTTGGCTCAAGCATTCATTGGCCAGTTCCAGTACAATCTTGAAATAGTCCCAGACCACTTATCATTGCTAAAGTTAGAGAAGAAACCCGCCAAAAGTTTCAGAGAATTTGGTTTCCGCTGGAGGGAACAAGCAGCAAGGGTAGATCCGCCTATGAGAGAGAACGAGATGGTGGATTACTTCTTGCAGACACTGGAGCCAACCTATTTCGGACATCCGGTGACGTCCGTGGGTAAGTCATTCACTGAGGTGATAAAGATGGGGGCTATGATCGAGGAAGGCTTGAAAGCCAACAAGATCATGAGCTACTCAACATTGAAAGCCACCACCCAAGCTATTCAAAGTGGTACCGGAGGAGTGCTTGGGAAAAAGAGGAGAGAAGAAGTCACGGCAGTTGAGTCCGAAACATGGTTCAGAAATAGAGGCCCCGCACCCCAGTATAACCCGCCACAACCTCACCACCAAAATTACCTCCACAATCCATATAACCACCCGCAACATTACTATCCAGCACCTGATCCCCATTTTACTGTCCATCACGCTCAGTCATATGCCACACCTCCCGTCCATGCACCATGGCAGGAACCAAACCCGCAAAAAAATTATCCACCCCCAAGAGCATATAGAAACCCCACGGGCGCGAGTTTTCGTCCGAACCAAGCATTCAAGAGCGACAGGGCGCCAAGGCGCCAAGGCCAAAGACTTTTACTCCCTTGGGAGAGTCTTACACCAGTTTGTTCCACCGTTTGAAGCAAGTAGGGCTGCTAAATCCGGTCGAGGCTAAGCTACCAAACCCTCTTCCAAAGAATCTGGACAATTCAGTAAATTGTGCATACTGCTCAGGATGTCCGGGGCACGACAAGGAAAGGTGTTGGAGGTTGAAAACAACTATCTAAGAACTCATCGACACTCGCCGAATTGAGGTCCAGACTCCGGCGGAGCCCAACATCAACCAAAATCCACTTCCAACTCATCATGAGACCAACATGATCGAGTTGGTACGGGTAGAAGAGAGAAAGGAGAAAACCTCTCAGACTATAATGATGATCAAGTCTAGTGGGGTAAGAATGGAAAAGGGGCCAAGCCTTGATGAGTCACTCATCTGCAAGAAAGACGTACAAGAAGGGTTGGAAGCAGAAAAGGGAAGTATGAACAAAGTGCCTATGAGGCCAGAGGGAGTAAAAATAGTTGTACCAGGGGCAGCAACTAAACCTGTTTTAACTGTAGCAGGTGTTCGAGTGGATCCTTTCATCATCAAGCCAGCAATACAGTTGCCAATAGGTGATAGCAGAGCTATTCCATGGAATTATGATCGGGTCACGACAACCTACAAAGGAAAAGAAGTTAAAGAGGAAGTCTGCGAAGCCCAAGGGTTGACCCGCTCGGGGAGATGTTTTGCCCCTGCGGAATTGAGGAAGACCACTCCGGCAGTATTGAAAAAGCCGGTCACTGATGAAGAGGCGGAAGAATTCTCGAAAAAGATGAAGCTGCATGATTATTCTGTCTTAGAACAGCCGAAGAAAACCCCTGCGCAAATCTCATTGCTATCCTTGCTGATACATTCTGAAGAACATCGTCAAGCTTTGATGAAAGTTTTAAATGAGGCCCATGTACCTGATAAAATCTCCGTGAGTCATTTGGAAAAGATCACCAATAGGATCTTCGAAGCGAACCGGATCACCTTCACCGATGATGAGTTGCCCTGAGGAAGGCACCGAGCACAATAAGGCTTTATATCTTATGGTAAAGTGTGAGGAGTCGGTGGTTATCAAAGTCCTAGTCGACAATGGGTCCAGCGCGAATATTTGTCCTCTCTCTACACTAAACAAGTTGAAAGTGGATATCGGCAGGATACGCAAGAACATCATATGTGTCCGAGGGTTTGATGGAGGAGGCAAGGCGTCGGTCGGGGACATAATGTTAATCTTGACAATCGGACCGGTGGAGTTCACCATGGAATTCCAGGTGCTGGACATGGTAGTGTCATATAACCTTCTGATAGGGCGATCGTGGATCCATGCCGCAAAAGCAGTTCCATCCAGCCTACACCAACTAGTCAAGTTTGAGTGGGACCAACAGGAGATCGTAGTCCATGGAGAGAATGATCTACAACCAGGCACCATCGTCCCCTTTGTTGAGACAGAAGAGGATGTTGGGCCATGGGTATACCAGATCTGCGATGTGGTATCCGCCAACCGAGTTCCAGAAGGGGAATGCATTCCCAATGATAGAATAATTACTGCAGACGTCATGGTGGCTCATGAAATGTTGAGAAACGGTTTCATACCCGGCAAAGGTTTAGGTGCATCTCTGCAAGGAATCATACAACCGGTATCCGTGGTCGAAAATGTGGGAACCTTCGGCTTGGGATTCAAGCCAACATCAGAGGACATCCAGCGAGCCAAGAGGAATAAGCAGAAGACATGGGTGCTCCCGAAGCCTGTTCCGCGCCTTTCCCGATCTTTTGTCAGGTCTGGAGTAAGAGGACATCCGACGACAAAGATTCCCGGTCCTATGGTTAGGCCAGACGAAGAGTTCTTAAGAAAATTTGAGGACCTATTCGCAGATGTATGCATGCTAGAGGATGGCGAAGGATCCAGCCATGCCGAGATACAGTTTGTGGGATCGAAAGCAAAATTGAATAATTGGAAGGCTACTCCTCTCCTTGTCCGGAAGGAGTCTTGGTAGTTTGTTTTGGATTGTTTTTGAAATTTTGTGTTGGGGTTGTTCCCCGAAGTAAAATCCGTTTGTTTTAGTTCATTTTGATTTGAGTTTGCAAGCTTGTTTTTCCTTGTACTGTTCCCATTAATGAAAATTTGTTCCTTTCGTTTCTAATTTTGTTTATTTTCCTTCTTTTTACTTTTCTGAGCAGCTTTCTTTCGACTGATCTTAGTGATATGGCGTGCTTAAAGATTAATCAACCCAGTCTAGAAAGTCAATCGGGTTTGGAAATAATAACGCATGAAATAAGAGGTGACGAGAGTGAATCGGAATACGACGATGATGAAGCCGTAGAAGAAATCGGTGAAGAATTAAGTCACTTCGAGGAAAAACCCAAACCAAATTTAAATGATACTGAGGCTGTTAATCTGGGGGACACAGATGACGTCAAAGAAACCAGAATAAGTGTCCATATTGAACCCAACCTGAGAGAAGAGTTGATCAAAACACTCATGGAGTTCAAAGACATTTTCGCATGGTCGTACGACGACATGCCGGGACTCAGCACTGATCTAGTGGTTCATAAATTACCCACTGATCCGGCATATCCTCCCGTCAAGCAGAAGCTGCGAAAATTCAAGACGGAGATGAGTGTAAAGATTAAGGAGGAAGTAACCAAGCAGTTGCAGGCGAAAGTCATTCGTGTCACTCGATACCCTGAATGGTTGGCTAACGTAGTACCGGTGCCAAAGAAAGACGGAAAGATCAGAGTATGCGTGGACTATCGCAATCTCAACAAGGCGAGTCCTAAGGATAATTTCCCACTTCCCAATATCCATATCCCGATTGATAATTGCGCCGGACGTGAAATCGGGTCCTTTGTGGACTGCTACGCGGGATATCATCAGATCTTGATGGATGAAGAGGACGCAGAAAAGACGGCTTTCATCACACCATGGGGGACTTATTGTTACCGGGTGATGCCGTTCGGTTTGAAGAACGCGCAGGGGCAACATACATGAGGGCGATGACTACGGTATTCCATGACATGATACACAAGGAAATTGAAGTGCACGTGGATGATGTGATCTTGAAATCTAGACATCAAGAAGACCACGTTGCCGATCTCAGGAAGTTTTTCCAAAGACTTCGAAGATATGATATCAAGCTTAATCCGGCCAAATGTGCATTCGGAGTTCCATCGGGAAAGTTGCTAGGATTCATCGTCAGCCCGACGGGGCATTGAGTTGGACCCGTCCAAAATCAAGTCCATCCAGGAGTTACCCCCGCCAAGGAATAAAACAGAGGTAATGAGTTTGTTGGGAAGGTTAAATTACATCAGTAGGTTTATTGCTCAGCTTACAGCAACCTGTGAGCCCATATTCCGTCTGTTGAAGAAAGACGCTGCGATAGAATGGACGACAAAATGTCAGGAAGCGTTTGACCAAATCAAAGGGTATCTGTCAAACCCACCCGTACTGGTTCCGCCTGAACCGGGTAGACCCCTGATTCTTTATCTGACGGTTTTGGAGAATTCGTTCGGCTGCGTACTGGGGTAGTACGATCTTACTGGCCGAAAGGAACGGGCCATTTACTACCTCAGTAAGAAATTCACGGTCCACGAGGTTAAGTACACGCATTTGGAAAAGACATGTTGCGCCTTGACTTGGGTAGCCCAAAAGCTGAAACATTATTTGTCTTCTTACACCACTTACCTCATTTCGCGTTTGGATCCATTGAAGTATATTTTCCAGAAACCTATGCCTACAGGGAGGTTAGCAAAATGGCAAATATTACTTATAGAGTTCGACATCATATATGTGACAAGGACGGCTATGAAAGCTCAAGCCCTAGCCGATCACTTAGCTGAGAATCCTGTTGATAACGGATACGAACCTTTGAGGACGTATTTTCCAGACGAAGAAGTACTGCAAATTGATGGGTTGGAGTTAACCGAGGATCCAGGGTGGAAACTTTTCTTCGACGGAGCGGCGAACGCAAAAGGAGTCGGAATAGGGGTTGTGCTTATCTCTGAAATGGGACATCATTATCCTGTTACTGCTCAATTGCGTTTTCATTGTACCAACAATATGGCTGAGTACGAGGCATGCATCTTAGGGTTACGATTAGCGGTAGACATGGATGTACAGGACGTCTTGGTCTTGGGAGACTCGGACCTTCTGGTACATCAGATTCAGGGAGAATGGGAAACCAGAGATTTGAAGCTTATCCCGTATCGTCAATGTTTGCACGATCTGACCAAGCGTTTCCGATCAGTAGAATTCAGGCATATCCCGAGGATGCATAATGAGGTTGCCGATGCTCTGGCTACTTTGGCGTCAATGCTACATCACCCGGACAAGGTTCGTGTTGATCCATTACATATTCGGATCCGGAATCAGCATGCTTATTGCAATATGACAGAGGAAGAGATGGATGGCGAGCCATGGTTTCACGATGTCAAGGAATACCTCAGGTTAGGAATATACCCAGAGCAAGCAACTGGAGATCAAAAGAGAGCTATTCGGCGATTGGCAAACGGATTTTTCCTTAGTAGAGGGGTGTTGTACAAAAGAACCCCGGATTTGGGATTGTTGAGATGTATAGATGCGAGTCAAGCCACAACAGTGATGACAGATATACACTCCGGAGTTTGTGGGCCACACATGAGCGGATATGTATTGGCAAAGAAGATTCTTCGAGCAGGATATTGCTGGCTCACTATGGAGCGTGATTGTATAAGTTTCGTGCGAAGATGCCATCAGTGTCAGATACACGGAGATTTGATTCATTCTCCCCCGACTGAATTGCATACAATGTCAGCACCGTGGCCGTTTGTTGCATGGGGGATGGATGTTATTGGACCTATAGAACCTGCGGCTTCCAATGGTCATAGGTTCATTCTGGTAACGATCGATTATTTTACCAAGTGGGTGGAGGCCAAAACCTTCAAATCAGTGACCAAGAAGGCGGTGGTAGACTTCGTACATTCCCACATCATCTGCAGGTTTGGAATTCCAAAGATAATCATCACAAATAACGGTGCCAATCTTAACAGCGGATTGATGAAAGAGGTATGTCAACAGTTCAAGATTACACACCGAAATTCAACACCATATCGTCCCAAAGCAAATGGTGCGGTTGAAGCAGCAAACAAAAATATAAAGAAGATATTGAGGAAGATGGTAGAAGGGTCTAGGCAATGGCATGAAAAGTTACCATTTGCACTTTTGGGTTATCGCACTACCGTCCGGACTTCGGTAGGTGCAACTCCTTACTTGTTGGTGTACGGGACTGAAGCAGTAATACCCGCAGAAGTTGAAATTCCATCCCTCCGAATTGTCGCTGAAGTTGAGATTGACGATGATGAGTGGGTCAAAACCCGATTAGAGCAATTGAGGTTGATCGATGAAAAGAGATTGACAGCAGTATGTCATGGCCAATTGTATCAAAAGAGAATGGCAAGAGCATATAACAAGAAGGTACGTCCCGGGAAATTTGAAGTGGGACAACATGTGCTGAAGAGAGTTCTACCACATCAGGCCGAAGCGAAAGGCAAGTTCGCTCCAAATTGGCAGGGACCATTTGTTGTGACTAGAGTATTATCCAACGGCGCTCTATGTCTAACTGATATTGAAGGAAGGTGCACCGATATGGCTATCAATTCCGACGCAGTCAAGAGATATTACGTGTAATTCTTTAATGTGTTTGTCAACGTTTGGTTTCGTTTGTGTGTATTTGGCATTTTTCGGAGAATGAAATGACAGAGGCAATTTTTCTACTACCCAAACACTTTAACCCTTGTTTTCCCCTTTGAGCCTTAATTATTCTTTCATATACCCTCTTTCGGAATCATCAAGGAAAATGTGTAACAAAATAGAAAAAGAAACAAAGAAAGAATACAAGAAAAAGTGAACTACATTCGACCTGATTCCTCAAGAAGGATACGTAGGCGCCACACGGCTCGGTCATAATAAAATAGAAATCAAAGATTCCCCAAGCAACAAAACTGGGGCAGAAGTCATTGTTTCGTTTAAAAAGATAGTGTGGATTTCGAAAGTTGTAATGAGCTAACCGTTGAGGTTAAACCCCTTTTCTTTAGCCTCACGCATAGAAACCACATTAAGGACCAAAAAGACCTCTCGATCAGTATTTGGGAAATGCCAAGTCATGCGAATGAAACTACGAATGACACTTCAATCCTCGACTGAATCTAGGACTCACAAGCTGAAAAGGGATAGCCCCTTAGAGGAAATTCCATGGATAATACCCCAGCCCACCGCATGGAAAGAAAGCGAAATGAGAGAGTCTTAACGGTGAAAACCCTCGCGGGCACCTTAAGGCGAAGAAAGCTGAGAGAAATAAAATGAGAGAGTCTTACGGTGAAAACCTTCACAGGCACCCTAAGGCGACGGGAGGTCGAGGGAATTGAGAGAATCTCATTAGTGAAAACCCTTTGAAGGGCACTATGAGGTGACAAGGCGAGATGGTTACAAGATGTCTACATGAGACAAAGTTGGGACATTCGTTTGCTTCTAGCAAAACGCAGCCATCAGAAAGTGATTGACGTAAATAGACTGGGTAGATTAATCTCAAAGGCGCGGCATAACCATTGGATCAGTTATACATTCAGATAAGTTTTTCAATTTTGAGTTCAGAAAAGTTTTCCCTTTCTTTTATCATTCGCGGTCAGCATTCTTTTTATATCATTTCTTCCTTTTCTTTTATTTTCGAAAATCGACTTTTCAAAACTTACTACCAAGTCTCCCAAAGCGGTACAATGAAGATGAATAGGCGTGGAACGAGGCAATAAGGCAAAAGTCGTTTCGATATTAAGATTGGAATGATAGATTGATTGGAAGGTTCACAGGAATTATAGAGTACGAGGGACACATATTGCACATCCGGAAGATGATTTCTCACAACAGATCATCGACTAAAAGGGTCGGATCAAACTGAAGGTTGGAATAAAAAGGAGAGATGAGAGACCATCTGTGGAAAGAGCATCATCCCCAGCAAGTGTCAACGTCACCCCCAAAAGTTCGAGGGAGGCCAAGCAGCTGAAAGAGAAAAGGAAAATTGCCCCGACAAGAGTGGCACGACCACTCGCTGCATTTTGAAACTAACAATTTTTCTTTGATTTAAAGCAGGAAAAGAGGGTTCGTCGGCGGAAAAGCATGCCACGTAGAAGGTCATCAAACTGGGGCAGAAAATTTTCTCCGATTGCGAAAATTTTCTTGAAAGCAAAATACCCGGTGGATAAGGATTGAAAACAACACGAGATTTCAGGAAATGCCAGTTCCGAGCAGAATAGTGTTGAGAGAGGCCAGACAACACGAGGGGTGATCTTTGAGCCTGGTATCATCCCCAGCAGTTGTTGGAAAATGAAACACCGACTCCAAGATTCCCCCAGCAGCATTATATCCCATAAGTTCTTCAAGGAAGCAAAAGCGTGAGTCCCGGAGGAGGTCCGGGAAGAAGGAAAAGGAAAAGGGGTCCCCCGCCAGCTAATGACATTTCAACCCCCGGCGAGTCCGATAGAGAACGAAGGGTGAAGGAAATAGAAAAAGAGGAAGCAAAGAATACTTCCCCAGCAGCATCATCCCCATCATGTGAGTAAACAGTTTCGAAGATATATCCAGCAGCCAAAGGAAAAGTAACACGACCCAGTGGGAAAGCAATCCCCAAGACAAGGTAATTCGAAAGAAAAGGGTGGCCCAAGAGGCGATTTATTTTGTAGTTGAAGTCAGGGAGCCCGCCTGAAGAACGGAGTGGCGATTTATTTTGAAGTTGTAGTTGAAGTCGGGGAGCCCGCCTGAAGAACGGAGTGGCGATTTATTTTGGAGTTGTAGTTGAAGTCAGGGAGCCCGCCTGAAGAACGGAGTGGCAATTTATTTTGAAGTTGTAGTTGAAGTCAGGGAGTCTGCCTGAAGAACGGAGTGGCAATTTATTTGGAAGTTGTAGTTAAAGTCAGGGAGCCCGCCTGAAGAACGGAGTGGCGATTTATTTTGAAGTTGAAGTTGAAGTCAGGGAGCCCGCCTGAAGAATGGAGTGGCAATTTTATTTTGAAGTAGTAGTTGAAGTCGGGAGCCCGCCTGAAGAATGGAGTGGCGATTTATTTTGAAGTTGTAGTTGAAGTCAGGGAGCCCGCCTGAAGAATGGAGTGGCGATTTATTTTGAAGTTGTAGTTGAAGTCAGGGAGCCCGCCTGAAGAATGGAGTGGCGATTTATTTTGAAGTTGTAGTTGAAGTCAGGGAGCCCGCCTGAAGAATGGAGTGGCGATTTATTTTGAAGTTGTAGTTGAAGTTAGGGAGCCCGCCTGAAGAATGGAGTGGCGATTTATTTTGAAGTTGTAGTTGAAGTCAGGGAGCCCGCCTGAAGAATGGAGTGGCGATTTATTTTGAAGTTGTAGTTGAAGTCAGGGAGCCCGCCTGAAGAATGGAGTGGCGATTTTATTTTGAAGTTGTAGTTGAAGTCAGGGAGCCCGCCTGAAGAATGGAGTGGCGATTTATTTTAAAGTTTTAGTTGAAGTCAGGGAGCCCGCCCGAAGAATGGAGTGACGATTTATTTTGAAGTTGTAGTTGAAGTCAGGGAGCCCGCCTGAAAAATGGAGTGGCGATTTATTTTGAATTTGGTTGAGGAAAGCGGTTGAGTATAACGGAAATCCCCAGCGTGAATCCAAGTTCATAATCAAAAGGAAGGCAACAAGGATCAGAAAGATAGGTTCAATTTATTTTAAAGTTGTAGTTGAAGTCAGGGAGCCCGCCTGAAGAATAGAGTGGCGACTTATTTTGAAGTTGGTTGAGGAAAGCGGTAGAGTATGACTGAAGTCCCCAGCATGAATCCAAATTCATAATCAAGATAGGCCGGAATAACGGTCGCCCAAAGAGAAGAAACATGTGAAGAAATATCAGAGCCAGCAGGATGGCAAGGAACATGACAAGATCGAGTTGAAAAGATAGATAAGAATTGGCAATACTGTAACTTTGTCTAGCTTCTCATTTTGTTTAGCACGGTATAATAAGGAGATCAGTTAAGCAGTGGCAACAGCAGCAACAGCAGTAACAGCAAAGTGTCAGTCCACGGTAGTCCCAGCTACCAAAACTTCCCGAACTACATTGACCTGATTCCTGTTTAGCCCAGGATATGTAGGAGGCCTCCGAAGCAAGGCTCGGTCAAACTCTTTCAAAATGCTTCCCACGGAGTATTCAAGCGGGCAAAAATCGCTCGTATTTGCTCACTTATCTTTGCACGAAAACTCTTCATGTTTCCGCGCAAAGAGATGCAGCTGTGAGCACATGATTTTTGCCATACATGAGCATTACTCCCAAAAAATGCAAAAAATAAAATAGTTTTATGTTGAGTGTAATTTTCATGATTTTTTGTGTTATTTTTCTCTTATTATTTATATTTTTTTTTGTGTGCGTATTCCTATTTAAAATAATATAAAATACAAAAATGTTTGCATTTGCATGTAAATTCATATTTATAATTTAGAGTAATTAAGTTTGTTTACGATAATGAAAAATGACAGAAAATAATGTATCTTTTGCATTTTTACCATTTATTGTCCAATTGTTTTATTTTATCTTATTTTTGGTAGTTAAACGTGTGGTTTAATTGATATTAGAGGTTAATTAATATTAATAAAGTTAATATTGTCCTACAATGTAACTTAGGATTTTAAAATTTTGTTGAAATTAATTTAGGAGCAAAATAAAAAGAGAAGAAAAGAGGAAATGGGAGAAAATTTGGAATTGGGCTGCCCCAAACAACCTTTGAACCAAGCCCAAAGGTGCTGTCTCCGTCCAGCCCAAATTAGCCAACCTTGGAGACATCCAAACGACGTCGTTTGGTCACACCTGAGCTGGGCCGTTGATCTCAAGTGGATCAACGGCTAAGATCATATTTCCTTACCCAATCAACAACCCGACCCACTTCAGCATAAACCGATCCGGTCTCATAACCTATCCAAACGACGCCGTCTTTCTTCAATGAGAGATCCAGGCCATCGATTTCGTTTGATCGAACGGTCGAGATTAATCAACCCCTTTCATATATAAGCCTAATATCCTACCCAGCCCCCCTAAGCCAAACCCTCACCGATCTCTCTCTAACCTAGAGACCCATGTAACGCCACCATACTCCCCCGCCCTCCGCCTACCGGAAATCGCCTCACGGCGGTTCCGGTAGGCCAAACCATCCCAAATTAACACCGTAGATTCTCCCAAGCCCCCTCTACACGGATCTAGCAATCGTTAGGCTCGAATATTGCTTGAGCGTCTCGAATATTCGTTCGAAGGTCGCCGGAATTTGAACGTTCATCCCAAACCACCTCAAATTCACACCAATCACTCCTCACACCTCCCCCACACCCCTACTGACCTTGGTTTAGTTCGAATCAGGCCTGAACCACTCAAGCCCCAAATCCGAGCCCCAAGAACCCTAATTTTCAAGAAGCCCAAATTGAACCAGATTAATCGTCGATTGAGGTCCAAAGGACTTTAGCCTAGGTGTTCTCAATCGAGAACGCCTCGATTAAAGCCCGTTTGGCCTCAATAGTTCCAAACCAAGCTCGAACTTGGGTCGACAGATTTTCGCCTAAGGTAACTCATTCCTTTATGTCTTCAGTTCACGTTCCTTATTTGTATTTTTGTGTTTTAGTTCTAGAATTTTTCTTTTTCCTAGCATTTTCTGTTCTTCTCAACAGACCTTTTATTCGGTCGATTCCCATTTTTTGACAGTTCTTGTTTAAATTCAATGCTGCAATTGTTTCGTATGTCTAGTTTATTTAATGTCGTCAACAAATTAACTTGTTTGTATGTTTGTTCATTCTCTGGTCTGCCCGTATGCCATTCATAAGTCTGGGGCTTGGTGTTTTGTTTGAGTCTAGATTAGGGGTTGTTTGGACATAATTGACAAGGTGTAATTAGTATTAGTTTAATCTCATACCCATAAGAGGGACTAATGGAACCTGCTGTACAGCAGGGTATCCCACTAGTCTCATACTACCAATTGTTTTAATGGTTAAACCCATACGAGGACACTTAATAGTGGGGGGTTCAGGGAATATGATGGGCTGGGGATTTAGTTTAAGGGGTGGCAGCATTAGGAGTTGATTTTAAAAACTATATAGAAGGGAGACTGGAGAGTATTCGAGGGACACAGAAACATTGAGAGAAAATTGGGAGAGTTTTTGGAGAATTCTTCTTAGTGTTTGAATTCTGAACCAATTTTCATAAGGAGAGAACATTGGGGAGTTCTGGGACACAAATAGAGATTTGGTGAGCATGTGAGTAAGGAAAACAGTGAGAGGAGGCACACTGGAGAGACATTGAGAGAAAATTGAGAGAGTTTTGGAGAATTCTTCTTAGTGTTTGAATTCTGAACCAATTTTCATAAGGAGAGAACACTGGAGAGTATTCGAGGGACACAGAAACATTAAGAGAAAATTGGGAGAGTTTTTGGAGAATTCTTCTTAGTGTTTGAATTCTGAACTAATTTTCATAAGGAGAGAACACTGGGGAGCTCTGGGACACAAATAGAGATTTGGTGAGCCTGTGAGTAAGGAAAACAGTGAGAGGAGGCACACTGGAGAGACATTGAGAGAAAATTGAGAGAGTTTTGGAGAATTCTTCTTAGTGTTTGAATTCTGAACCAATTTTCATAAGGAGAGAACACTGGGGAGTTCTGGGACACAAATAGAGATTTGGTGTGACTGTTTGGTTCTACTACAATTGGTCTTGGGCTATCGACTGTTTGAATTGCATTTGGATTTTGCTGTTTGGTGCACTATTGCTTTGCTGTTGCTGTTGTTCATTGCTACTGCTGATTCTGTCCTCTCTTCATTGTTTTCCAATTTTTCAGGTACACATTTCGAATCTATGCTTTGATGTAATTTCAAAGCTGAAAGATGATATCATGTTTGTCTGCTCCTAGAAGTTACATTGACTTTGCTTGTACTGAATTACAAGCTTAGATGTAAATCTGGAAATTTATGTGATGTATTTCGATTGTTTGTACAACTTTGTTATGATTTGTATAAACTTAAACTATGAATTGTAAATTTGAAATAGCTTGGAAATGGTATTTGATAGTTTAGAATATTGATTGAACTGTGATTGAATTGGAAAGTTAATAATCGAATTGGAATAGCTTGAAGCTGTTAGAATCTGTTGTTGACTTTACAATGGATAGCTAGACTATAGAACTCCTTGAACAATTAGAAGTGATAATATTATCTTCATTTGATTTGTAGTTGAACAATAAAAGAATTTTTCTATTTTTCATGCGAGCCTATAAATAGATATAGCTTGTATTCAGAAGACTGTTTTGCGTTAAAAAATGAAGTTTCAGCACCATTAATAATTAGGTCAATATTATAATTGGTAACATGTCATTAATAAATTACGTTAAGTCCCATTAACCCTCCATTAAAATTGGATCTGAATTAAACTATGATAGGTTAGTATAAATTGATAATTGACATCTTTTTTTTGTTGTTTTGAATAATTCCACTACTGTATTAGTGTAAATAACTGTACGATTGGTATTATATTGGTTAACTAGCTTTAAGTAACTCACGGCCTCGTTGCTTACAAATTTGATGCACATTAAGTGAAGATTTCTCTTAATCTGATTGATGATGATGATATATTACACGCACAAACCACTGTCAAACGTCCAAATAGTTCAATATAAGATTTAACCAAATCGTAATAATGCTTAATTAATAATTAGTAACTAGGTCTTACTCTCATTTATGATTAGAGATGAAACATGTAGAAAATATAGTTATGTTAGGATTGGCCTTTAATAAAAGTGAGATGAGCCTCGCCGCCCTAAATACACAATTGCGGGGCCCTCAAATAATTGTCATAAAAAATTATAGACTCGGGAGGACCGTTTAGCAAATTTCACGATCTTTCCCAAAGTTAACGACACGATAGACTCTTTAGGCACGACTTGTAAATAAATTACTTTCCTGAATGTTGGTGCGTATTTATGTGACCCAAATCTTACTCTCGGCGAAATTGAAGTACATTAAAGTCACAGGCGCACCGGTTGCGGTGTGACTCAAAATGTGTTTTCATGACGTCGCAATTCTTCTAAAATTGAAAAGCGGAACATATAAAAGCACATAAATAAAAATATATAAAGAAATCAGACAGAAACAAAAATTGCAGTTGAGCGACCGTGCTAAAACCATGGAATCCGGGAGTGCCTAACACTTTCTCCCGGGTTAACAGAATTCCTTATCCAGGTTTCTAATTTCGCAAACTGTAACGCAAAGTCATAAATTTCCTCGGTTCGGGATTAAAACCGGTGACTTGGGACACCATTATTTTTCCAAGTGGCGACTCTGAACTAAATAAATAAATCCCGTTTCGATTGTCCTTTAATTGGAAAAACTCTCTTTTACTCCTCGCGTCCTCGCGGGTGCGAAAAAAGGAGGTGTGACAGGAATGTTAAACAAAATGCAAACGAAACATTGTGGTTCAACTCCATGAAATACCTATGTAATTAACTAATGAACTTTAACCTTCATTACAAAGTAAAATACTATATCTAAATGGTTGGTATATCTGATATAAAACGTGAATATATGTACACTAAAACATAAAACGTGAATCTATGTACACTTTAGCCTTAACATAAAACGTGAAACAGAAGGCTGCACAAAACAATCAAAACATGTGTATTTCATCTTGTAAAGGGTCACTTTAGATGTGCATAGCGAACATATGTACACTACCTTTTATCTTATAAAACCATTTCGATCGACATTATACTGCCTGGATTGAAACGATCCGGTACTTCCCACAAACGAATTATCCGAACTTTCAACTTCCATTGTGTCTTAGAAATTGATATATCCTTGATGAAATCAGTGTGAGAATTCATCTTTCTTATAAATGTGAAGTGATGTAAGAAATGTGAAGTGCAGACAGAAATGTGAAGTGCTGTAAAAATGAGTTTTTGACAGCAGAATTGTAGACATATAAATGATGTTGAAATGAGCAGTTGGTAGAGGAGTTGGAATCGTGGGATTACTAATGGGATATGACAGTTTTTACATGACAAAGGGACGTGTATAGCAGTTATAAAAATGAACTGCATTGACACTACAATGTGGGCTGTCAAACTTCTTATGTCTAACTTCTTGCAGTTAGATATACGTGTATAGCACAATTTAACTGGTATAGCAGTTACATAATTATAGTATTTCGACAGTTTACTATCAATACAGTTTTGAAGCATTCAAGGAATCATTTCGATAGTTTACTTGGAAATAGTTTTTTCTATTCCTGCATTTCCACAGTTTTGTTTGTTGGTAATTTTAGGCTGAATTTCAGTTTTCAATTGTGATACATTAGTATTAAGTATAACTTTTTGATGTTTGAGAAGTAAAACGATACAACAATAGGAAATATATTTTGAAACAGTTTTACAATAGCCTGTATATTAGATATAACTGTGAAAACAAACGAAGGATCGTAAGAGCATGTGTATTGGCCTTACAGAGAGAGAGGGATAGACTATTGTGAAATAACTGTGTATTGAAATGTCCTGTGCCAAAATATATTTTAAAAAGAATAAGTGATGATTTATGTGCCTACGATCCTTGGAACATTTCAATATATGTTGTTTTCACAGTTATATCTAAGTGATGTTTGTGTTAGCCTCCTGTTAAAAATAAATTAGAAAATTCATTATTGGCATTAATAGCCTGTGTATCTTCTTTCCACAGTTATTTTCAGTATAACTGGTATGAAATATATTTTGAAACAGTTTTGACTATTAATGCATCATTTCGACAGTTTATTATCAATACAGTTTTGACTATTAATGCATCATTTCGACAGTTTACTTGCTAAGTGAACTGTCATACTTCTTACGTGTATAGAATGATTCTTTTTAGTTACCTGCGAAGTGAACCAAAATCGTCAGTTTTCATTTTGAAAAATAGGAATAGTTCTTTTTAGTTTCCTACAAATTAGGATTTCTGTCTGAATATGTCATGTGGATAGTTTTTATGAATCCAAGTGGATGCCAATATCCTTGGCTTTTAATAATATATAGATTATTGATTAAAAATAGATTTTGAATACCCTTACTTAGCTCTCTCGCAAAAAATGTTCAAATATTAAACAATCTTAAAGATATGCTCTTTTTAGAATTATTGTTTTTATATTTTATTAGTACTTAATTAGTAATACAACAAACAAATCAAACATCATGACAGAAGATAACAAAGAGAGTATTAAACCCAGTTCTGACAGTACCTCCAATTAATACTAGTAGTTCATAACTTCATGTTTCAGAACAACAAAGCTGTGTACTGCTTTATGAAACTGACAAACAAAAAAGACAAAGCAAAGCAATATAGACTGTCCGAAAGCTACGACAATTGGCACCGACGAAACTTCTGACTGATTTATTTGGGTACACTCACTTGTCCTTGTTATTAGCTATATTGCTGTACACACTTCTCTTTATGTGTCCACATGAATCGGGTTCGTGCGATATTTATAAAAACCTAAACCAAATCAATCATATCGTTTTGAATTAGTTTAATTTTATTGGGTTTTTAATTTTTTTTGTTATCTGAATATTACTTTAATTTTATTTTGTTAAAGTTATAATTAAAATTTTGATAAGGATTATATGTTTAGTAAATATTGAAAAACTTGGCAAACATATGATCTATCAAAATATTCTAATGGGAGAATTTTTTAGTAATACATGATAGTTATTTTCTTAGTCGTTCAATAATAATTGGTTAATGTACGTGTTTGACTCGAAAGATAACAATTATTTTGCAAGTGAATACAATCAAAATAAATCAAAGATAAATCGTAATCGAAGATAATGAGACCTAGAAATATGTATTATGTTCGTTATTGCTTTCAATATACTGGATATTCAAGAGAGAAAAAGAAAAAGAGAGAAAGAGAAAGCTTGTTCCAGAAAAGATCAGATGCTTTTACAACATTGAGATCCTCCTTTATATAATAGGTGAACCCCCTCGAAATAATAAAATAATACAGAGATAGGTCACGCATTTTTTAGGAGACGACGAGACCTAGAGATGTATTTCACCCCGACATTCTCAGATCGTACCCTCATTTCGGCTATTGCATAGTCGTGGGTCATTGCTACCGTTGTGGACAGAATTTGACCCCTACAGTCAGTCCCTCCGTTCATCGGTGACGTATCGACGTGCGTCTCCGATGGACGGAACCATGAACCTTGGTTTGGGAGAATTTGACCATGCTCAGAGAAGGCGACGTGAAAGAGTGATCATTTGAACTTATTGAAATATTGGCGTGCAATCCCTTTCCTAAAGTGATGTCATCATACGTATACGTCATCATCAAGTGTATTCCCGAGAAAGTACAAAAGATGTTATGATGCTCGATTTCCCGCACTTGTTTAGACCTTACCTCTTCGATTTCAACGCCACCCAACCCTATAAATAGGGAAAATATTTAACATAATCCACCTTTAGATCATCTGCAAACGTTTTTCGACTATCTAAGAAAACACTCCCTTTCTCCGAAAATCCACCATTTCTCTGAAAGTACACTTTTGGTTGTGTTGTACACCGCTCCCCAAAACGAAAATCATGGCAAAACCTAAATGGGATAACAATCCGGGGGCTCGTGGTAATAAGCCATCTAATGCGTCGCCTCCATTCGGTTGTGATAAGGGAGAAAGAGGGGAGGACCTCACCCCTCTTACTATGGATAACATGCTACTGAAGCAACTTCTCATTAGGAGGGACTTCCAACGACATTCTCCCGAGCAACCTCCGGAGAAAGCCTAGTTAATGCAAGATGATTTAGATAATCTTCGCACGTCGTTCGACATACCCGCCCACATGGAGATGGTCTTAGTGGGAGCGGATTACGTAAATGCCCACAGACCGACATACTGCGCATTTTACGAATATCCTTTTTTAATCGGTTATGGCCTTCCCATTTTTCCTTTGGCAGAAGAGCTTTGCTATTTTTTCAACATGTGTCCCTCCTAACTTATTCCGTACACCTAAAAGATTGTAGGATAATGTCAACATATGCGGAGCTGGCTGGGTGCGAGATCTATGTCCACCACCTTTTGTAGCTATTCAGCGCCGGCTACCTAAGGGGTACCATGTTGCACCTTAAGAATCGTGGCTCGCATGGGCTGGTCGTGCAGACCGACGATCGAGCTAACCGTGGTTATTAGCATAGGTACTTCTTTATCAGAATCGAGAATGTGGTATCTATCCCCATCGGGTTCCCAGAGAGGTGGAATTCGAAACGTAAGTATTCCCACTCGTCGAGTTATTTATCGTACATGACCTTAACGGTTCCGGTCATACCATCGTTATGATTTTTCCTATTATTTTTCAGCAATAGCTCACACACCCCGGTTCATAACTAATATCAAGCAGTGGGTAGCCGATTTACTGCCTTGCACGGAAGAAATCCGCACATGGTCTGAGTTCCTTGAACGCTATGGCCCCGTGGGCCCTTCAGGTCTTTCTTCGACTTTAATCAGTCGTTTCCACAAACTTCTTCAACTAAACTATTTGTATTGACATGTCGAAGTGTTCTTATGAAGAAGGCGATGGTATCTACCTCCGTCTGATCAGATGTCGACCCGAATGTGCAAGAGATACTTTGCGCATCTGTCAGGGAGGGGGTGCCCGTAGTTCCTTTATAAGAGGTTGCTCATGTGGAGGTGGCTACGAGTGAAGTGAGGCCGTCGATGTCATCTCCCCATCCTGTGGATGAGCCTTCCGATGGCAAGGAGCCTGAGGAGAGAAAAAAATGGAGGCTTGAAACGAGTAAGGCGGTGGTGACTGGGGATGAAAGGAGTGACGCGCCTCATCAAATAACTAGACCCATCTTCATGGACGACACCATTCATTCGGGGAGGTCGGCCCACCAGGCAAGTGTTAATGTCGGTACTAGCTCAGTTCGTTTTGACGAGGGTGGCTTGACACCTCTCATTGGCGGAGATGCTAGGGGAACGGTTGATGAGGCCGCCCAAGAGGACATAGACGGGATGATGGAAGGTATTACGTATGTGGAGATGATGGCGGATGGGTCTAGCCGCTGCATCGTAATTCCAGGGGCTTGCAATTTGTTACAGCACAACGAGCGGGCTGCACTGGAAATGACTTTATTGTGTGCTGCCCCCAAGCACGAGATGCTGAGTGTTGTCAGTGATTCGAAGTTATCTCGGAGGGTCGCTGGTATGGCGTTACAGGTAACTCTCTACTATTCTATATGTCGTAAAGTTGACATTGATTCGTACTAACTTATATATATATATATATATATATATATATATATATATATATATATATATATATATATATATATATATATATATATATATTGACCCTAGTTTTGGAGGTGGAGAGGATGCGTCGCGAGGAGAAGGGAGAGACCGTGTGTCGCTCCAAGCATCAGGCGGCGGTGGACCTTTTCTAGCAGGATCCAAAATTTCAGGTGTTCCGGGAAGGCCTTGAACAGAAGGAGGCGCAATTGAAGCACAGGGTAATGGATCTCGAGAATACGGACGAGGAGTTGGTGAAGGTTGTGGCTCGTAATAGTGAGCTGGAATCACTCCTCAAATTGAGGGAAGAGAAGTTGGAGCTCAGTCGTGGGGTGGCAGCAGAGGTTGCCGATATGCATCGTAGGGTGGCAGCTTTGACAACTAAACTCGAAGCCAAGGTGGCTGAGGTCGATGTTCTCAAGTGTACTGTCCCACCAAGGCCTAGTTACGTGGCCATACCTTCTTTTTCCCAGCTCTTGCAAGGATGAGGATGCAGGTCTTGATGCGCACGAGATGTGGGTATATGCGGAGGCTAGATTGAACGTATATAAAAAACTTCTAGTTGCGGGACGTGCCTCTAAGAAGGAAGTTCAGGAGTAGTGGCATGAGGCTCGTGTCGCTTGGTCAGCTTGCGGGTACAACTCTAACTCCCCTCATCGAGAGGTTTACGCTTCGGAGGATGTTAACCGGCTTGACTCTTACCCATGGTTCAATGAAGCTTATCGCCTTGGTGGCGATGGTCGAGAAGGTGAGCAAACGGGTGGCGATGGAAAAAATGGCGAGGCTCCTTAAGATTTGTATATGTTTTGCTTTTTTGTGGAATGTAGTGGGGGCCCTTCGTGGGACTAAATGTATATAATGTTTGTCATAGTGAAAGAATCATACTTTTGTTGATATTCTTTTTGTGTTGTTCTTTCTTTAAGTGTTGTTTGTCATATTCGAGCTTGGCCAACGCTTCGATGGCAATGGCCTTAGCCGATAGGATATAACTTCAACTATTGTTGAAGTGTTATCCGTTTTTAGCGAGTGGGGACGCCATTTATTGGCGACGACCTTTAACTGGTAGGACGTAACTTCAACTATAGTTGAAGTGTTGTCCGTCATCATCGACGGGGTCGAATTTTATTGGTGACAGACTTTAGCCGGTAGGATTTAACTTCAACTGTCGTTGAAGTGTTGTCCCTTGTCGCCGAACGGGGTCGAGTTTATTGGCGATGGCCATTGGCCTATAGGATGTACTTCAATTGTTGTTGAAGTGTTATCCGTCATTGTCGAGCGGGGTCGACGTTTACTGGCGATGGCCTTTAGCCAATATGATATAACTTCAACTGTTGTTGAAGTGTTATCCATCATCATCGAGCAAGGTCGACATTAATTGGCGATGGCCTTTGGCCATTTTCACAATGGAGGTGGTGGCTTTAGCCGCTTATATAATGGAGAAGGTGGCCTTAGCTGCTTACATAATTGAGATGGTGGCCTTAGCCACTTACATAATGGAGATGGTGGCCTTAGCCACTTACGTAATGGAGATGGTGGCCTTAACCACTTACTTAATGGAGATTCAACTAGGCTAGTCCCTTTATTATATCAACATGGAGAGCATGTCGAGTGGCCGACATGATAAACCTGTCTCCAGACACTTGTAGATTTTCCCTTCGCCACCTCATTAAAAACCTCCCCGAGAAAACCCGATTGGGACAAAACTCGGGTGAGGTAAAAAGAGTATGACTAGGGAGACGCCCTTCAGAAATGGAAGTACTTGAGGTGAGCAATGTTCCAGTTGTTTTGGAGTGTCTTTCCTTCCATTGTTTCCAACTGGAATGCTCTTTTGCTTGCATATGTTGTGGCTTTATATAGCCCGCTCCAATTGGTGCCCAGTTTCCCTTCGCTCGGATCTATTGACGCCAAAGTTTTGGTGACGTAGTCTCCCACTTTTAGTGGTCGTATTTCGGCTTTTTTATTGTAATACCTTTTGACCCGTTGCTTTTGAGATGTCATTATTATATGGGCCATATCCCTTTGTTCTTCGACCTCGTCGAGGTCTTGAAGCCTATTTATGTCGTTGTATGCTCCGCTGGTATGTGAATACCTCAGGCTCGGTTCTCCAATTTTGATGGGTATGACCGCATCAGTTCCATAGACCAGTGAGTATGGTGTTTATCCCGTGTTGGATTTGGGCATGGTTCGATATGCCCACAATACTTCTGGTAGTAGTTCGAGCTAGAGCCCTTTGGCTTCTTTGAGTTTCTTCTTCAGTATGGTCAGTATTATTTTGTTGGAGGATTCTGCTTGACCGTTGGCGGTGGGGTGATACAGCATGGAGAGTATTCGTTTGATGTGCCATTTGTCGAAGAATTCCGTTGTCTTTTTGCCGATGAATTGGGGGCCGTTGTCGCACCTGATTTCCTTGGGGATGTCGAAACGACATATGATGTTTTTCCATATGAAGGCGATGACTTCTTGTCCGTGTATTTTGGAGTACGCACCTACTTCCACCCACTTGAAAAAAATGTCAGTTAAAACTAATAGAAACCGTACCTATACTCATCCTACTGGTAGGGGACCGATTATGTCCATTCTCCATTTGATGAAGGGCCAAGGTGATATTCCTGAGTGGAGGGGCTCTCCCTGTTGATGTATCATGGGGGCGTATTTTTGGCACTGTTTACACCTGCGAACATACTCTGTTGTCTCCTTTTTCATAGTGGGCTAGTAGTATCCAGCTCGAATGATGCAACGGAAGAGAGCACAATTACCAATATGTGTGCCACAGTGACCCTCGTGCACCTCTTCGAGTACTTGCCTAGTATGGTGCGGCCCCAGGCACTTAGCAAGGGGTCTGCCTAACGTTCTTTTGTAGAGATCGTGATTTATTAGGCTGTATTGGTCGGCTTGTACGCGAAGCTTTTTGGCTTCTTTTTTGTCGAGTGGGAGTGTCACATCCTGCAGATAGGAGATAAACTTGTTGCGCCAGGCCTAAGTTAGATTTAAAGAGAGTACCCCAGTGTGATCTATAGCTAAATGGAGGAGGGTGACTATACTTCCCCTGTTGATGTTTTTGGTGGCTATGGCCAATTTCGCTAGGCCGTCTGCTTCGACATTTTGTGCCCTAGGGATTTGTTCCAAGCGGCACTCGTCGATCTCGGGCACAGTAGGCATTGTGGATCTCCTCCCATATGGTGGGGGGATACTTCATGATTCGGCTTAGTAGCTTTTTGGTCGCCCTCGAACCATCTATGCTCAGCCCGTTTTGAAAAGTTGCGACTGCCATGTATTCCGATACATTTGGTAGGCATATCCTACTCTGTTGAATCTGGCCAAGAAGTCTCTAAGTTCCTCTTATGCGGTTTGTCTTATGGCAAAGATATTGTTGACCCTGGCCTCTGCTTTCTTTGCTTCTGCATGGGCGGTGGCGAACTTATCCGCCATTTCTTCGAATGTCGATATTGTTCTAGCTGGCAGCTGTGAGTATAATGTTAACGCCACATGTCAATGTTTCTCTATACTTTTTCAGCAATACGAATGGTACTTATTCTTTTGACAGATCGTTACCCTTCACAGCGGTTACATAGTGGATCAGGTGGTCTTTGAGACCGTCGTCCCGTTATATATCCTTAAGTAAGGTGACATCTTGAAGGTTTTTAGGATCGGGAGAGGGGCAGCCTCTTCGCTATACAGTTGTTTGACGAATCTTCCCACGTCGCATTTTGGTAATAACTTAGGAGCGCCGGGAATTTTGTCTACTCTTTCCTAATGCTCTTTCATTTTAACGAGAAGTGCTTTGTTCTCATTTCTCCATTTATTCTATCTTTATAAGGATGGTTGCGAGTGCGCCATCGATGGTCTGTACATCGGTGTGGGTGTTGTTTGTTTGTAAAGTATCGGGTTCACTGGTGGTGGTTGTGTCTGTCATTGACGGATTCTTAATGTTGCTTTGGGGTGACCTTTAGAGCAAGCTGCCTAGGGTGTTCATTAGCCACTCCTCCAGTAGTTTCTTGACCACCGGGGGTGATGTTTCTTTGACTATAGATGTAGAGGCTCCTTTTTCGTGCAAGATTCTCAGGTCTTCAGATGAAGAGGGTGAGATCTTTCCATCTTGTGCACTACCAGGTGTTGTACTCAAGATGTTCTCTCTACCAGCCTCGTTGAGAGGGCCATGAGGTTGGCTGTGATGCATGCTATTGCTTTCATTCTTGCGTCACTTTCTTCCATTTTTCGATTTCTGTAGGATGTGAAGGATGGTAGTTTATTGTTTTTTTCGATATTCTAGGTTCAAACTATGATTTCGATTGCTGAAATCCCCACAGAAGGTGCCAAATTATTTGACTCGAAAGATAACAATTACTTTGTAAGTGAATACAATCAAAATAAATCAAAGGTAAATCGTAATCGAAGATAATGAGACCAAAAAATATGTATTATGTTCGTTATTATTTTTAATAGACTGGATATTCAAGAGAGGAAAAGAGAGAGAGAGAGAGAGAGAGAGAGAGAGAGAGAGAGAGAGAGAGAGAGAGAGAGAGAGAGAGAGAGAGAGAAAGCTTGTTCTAGAAAATATTAGACGCCTTTACAACATTGGGATCCTCCTTTATATAATAGGCGAACCCCCTAGAAATAAAAAAAAAATACAGAGATAGATCACGCGCTTTCGAGGAGGCAACGAGACCTAGAGATGCATTTTACCCCGACATTCCCAGGTCATACCCTCATTTCGGCTATTGCTTAGTCGTGGGTCGTTGCTACCGTAGTGGGCAGAATTTGACCCCATACAATACGCTTTATAGGTTAATTGCCGAGAGGATCCCAAATATTTCAATATTTTTTTAAAGCAAAATTCAATATATATATATATATATATATATATATATATATATATATATATATATATATATATATATATATATATATATATATATATATATATATATTTATTTTTTTTTTTTTTTTTAATACCAAACCTAGCCAGATTTTTTAATCAATTTGATATAGTTTTTCGGTTTGGTGCAATTTTTCGGTTCGATTTAAACAACCCTACTTCTCTTATTCTTACCAAAATATAAAAAACGTAAAAGACTTCGAGACCTTTTTTATAGAAAGAATTACACTTTTAATCACTTGGCACAACAACCTAACTAAAATGGCCCAAGTTTGAAGCTTTTATCCGGTTTAGCCAGGTTATATATATCTTGAAAGAAACTTTTCAGTCTTTATCTCATTATCAAAAGACATACTCTAGGATTTTCTTCTTTTCGTCTTTCTTCTTTCCCAGCATACTCAATCTCACTTCACTCGCCTCTTTTTTCCTTCTCCCTAAATATTACAGAATTTTTTTGTACACACTAGTGATAATCTATGCATTCTATTCCAATTAGACTTTGATAGTTAGTTGACAAAAAGATGTTAAGGAACCACAATAAAATTTGGCATATTAGTTCAAAAACTATCAGATCTAGCCTAAAAGAGCATCTCCGGCGACCTCGTCTCATATTTTTTTATTTCTCTTAGTTTTTGTTTCATCATTTGCTACTGGTGAAGCCCAAATTTGAATGCCTAAAACTCGCCGAAATAATTCAACACCAGTAACCACCAAAAACTATAATGTGGTGATGGACACAAAAGGTATTTTCTGGTGTAAACTTGTATAGGTAGTGTTTATACAAACTTATACAATATTGTAAAAATATGTATAAGTATGTATATATGCATACAATATTGTATAAATTATATATTTATTTAATGTTTAATTGTGTACGTGTATAGTAGGCATCCGCGGATGTTTGGCACTTTCTTCTTTTCATCTTTTTTGTCTTATTTTTTTTATATACATTATTAGAGATTGTATATATAAGTTTATATAAAGTTATACATCATTATACATGTAATGCACATATGTAGTTAAATCAAAAATTATAATTTGGTATGTTTAATCTATGTATAAATCGACTTTTCTTGTTGATTTATTTGCATAATCAGGAACGTGCATTAATTTTTTTTAAGTTTTAATTTTTATTTATGCTATTTGGAACTTGAAAAAGAACAAAATTTGCATTATATATGAATTTGAAGTTTTTGTAGCTGAAATAGGAATATATACAAACTTGGGGAAGAAGAATAAAGAATTACTGAATTTTTGTGCTTGACTTCTTATATTATAAATTTGTTTTTCTGCGTAATTTTATACGGTGCATTTTCTTTTTTTTTTTTTTTGTGAATGGAAAAGTTTTCACACCAGTAAGCTTCATAGTTGCAAAAAGATGTCAAACAATCTGACAAAAAATTATTTAAAAAGTGTACTTTTTTTAGGTTGGAGAAAAGGAGACTTAAAGCAAAGGTAAATTTATCACCATGTGACCAATGGATCGCGGGTTCAATTACGGGTTCAAAATGTGAGAGCAACCACTAATGCTTGTATTAGAGTATACTGTCACACCTTTTATAATACAATTCTTTTTTGAACTCTGCATGAATACGAGATGCCTTATGCACTACGCCACCCTTTTTATTTCATATTGGAGTTAGTAATAATATCAAGTCTAGTTTGATAATATTATATCATTTGCAAAGATGGAGAATTTTTTTACTTCATATTGGTGAGTTTCATAAATCACAAGTAACACGAAGCCCCTTATACATAGTTAATATATGTGATGGGTTGGAAAAGTTGGCAAACATTAATTAGGTACCTTCTCTACTTGCAACTGCAGCTCATAAGGTCGCATTTATTAACCGATTAAAATGAATGGATTCTTTGTTACTCCTTAAAATGATATTCTATCTGTTTTAATTTATGTAAATCGATTTTTGACTAGACAGAAAGTTTAAGAAAAAATAAAAAAGAACTGAAATTTATAATCTTAAACATGTCTCATTAAAAAAAAATAAAAAAAAATTAAGCTTGTTATAAAATAATAAAAGAAGAAGAGTATTGCAGACTAAAAATGAGAGAGGAAATTTTTATTGATATGTAATCAATTACAATGGAATAAAACCATCTATTTATAGGGAGATGGTAACTTAGCCTCCAAGTAATAAACCATATAGTCTCTTTAAATTTAGACATTTACCATAAATAGAATTCTATTTATAATACTCCCCATTGAATGTCTATTCAACAGATAATGTGTCTCGTTAAAACCTTAACTAAAATAAAACCCAATGAAAAAAATATAGAAAAGGAAAAAGAGTACACAAATCTAACAATACGTCTTTTGGTTGCCTCATTAGAAACCTTGCATGAAAAATTCAGTGGGACAAAACCTTGTAAGGGAAAAAGAGTACAACGCGCATTAACTCCCCGTGATAAGAGCATCAATTCACATCCTTGAGCATTTCAATTTCAATCTTGTGCAGCATCCTCAAAAGACTTTTAGTAGAGATTTGATGAACAAATCAATCATATTAACTTGAATGAATATATTGCACCTTGAAATCATCATTCTTGATAAATATATAGTGTCTTTATATAATGTCGTGGAATGGCTCTTCAATATCTCTATAGAGATTCTCACTATCATATTATCATCCTTATAATTATAATAGCAAGATACATATATGCACAAATTGCACTGAGGATGTGATACTTCAAGATCAAGAATTCTATATGCTTCAATCAACTTAAATGCTTCGCGGATTGTCATATAAGTTAAGTCGTACAAGCCATATAATATACTTTAGATGCATATCAACTTTTCATGTCATGCTAGACATATAAGATAAATAAAACTGTTGCACACACCATTGGCTTTATTCTTTCAATTGTTTGAACTGTAGGTCCAAAACAACATGTCTTTAATATGAAATCAATTCTACTTGAATTGTTTCTCTTGACTTGAGATCCTCATATAAATTTAGAGTTATTATAGGTGTCGTCGACAAACGTTTTATATCAGTTTCAATATATTTTCATAATGACATAACATAGAGATCTCTTCATTCATATATTCAGTTATCTGAATCTCTCATGAGATATTATAAATTGTTATGTCATGTGATCTTCTAGATCACTTGCCTTATTTATTATGATCATTTTGATCATTTGCTCATCTTCTTTATCAAGAAGTTTATTTGAAACCAATATGTCTATACGTTTTAAGTGTACCATAGACTTTATCCTTCTATGACTTATTATAATATGAGCATTTGCAATGAGAATATAGTTACTTTTTGAGTAAACAAATGCATTTGGCATGCTTTGCAGTATATTGCAAATGAATTATCCTTTTATGAACTTTAAGTTCATATTATTTTATTCGACAATCTAGATGTACAAATGATAAATCATTCCATGTAACTTTTTCTCAACTGTTTATCATGTCTTCCCATCATGTTAGAAAAATTAACTTGTTTCCTCAGCTCTGAGAACCCATCTTTGTGCGTTATGGTGTTTATCAAAATATACACTGCACATCAATAATAATAAGATGAAGTTATTTGGTTCCCGATCCTGAACCATTGTGAGGGAAAAAATAATATACTTTCGTATATAATGTATATCAAATTGATATATATATAACTATGTTCTCATAAGCAATAGTTTAGCTATTAAGTGAAGGCACTCCATAAATTATTTTGCTAAACCAGTTGTGATATAAACCAACATATCCAGATAAACTATCTTGAATAAATAATCTGCAAATTATGCTCTAAATCAAGTTATTGAGCAGTTACCTCGCAAACACCATGTTGTGGGTTAATAATAATTATACATGTAACTATCTCATAGATGAATCTTATGTGGTATACATGGCAGGTGAATGTGCCCATATTCCTTTACTTATAGTCTCAATATAATTAACCACTTTCGTGTATACTTTGGGAACTAAATAAGTTTCTTTGAGATTTAGTACAATACAATATCTTATTGGTAATTAATAGTGTTTATCCAAAATAGTATAATTAGCTCTTACAGAGTTCTAAAATAATTTTGTAGTACTACATATTCTTAACACTCATATGATGAATCTCTTTAAAGAGAAAGTTATACCATTTATGGTTATGGTAAAAATTATATGCAAGATCTGTTTCTTCCATTACCATTGTCTTTTAATAATCCCAATGCCAAAATATTTTGGTGTACAATAGATACGTAACCAATGATCATTCATGCCATAATAATGAAATTATTTTCTTATATCATCTCAAACCTCCTTTTAGAGGTGAGTGTTGTAAATTCACTAACACTACCACGTTCATATTCTTTGAAGAATGAATATGTATTCATAAATCAGATGTTGTCACATTCACATCATGAATGGACTATAATCATCTATATGTGCTTTAGAAAATCTCATATCAAATCGATGACAAATATTTCACATAGTGAAAGATTATTTTGAGAATGCTTATTGTTCTTATTATCACAATGATGACGATTATAATTTCGTGTATTGCCACGTCACATCCATTGATCATTCATGATAATAAATTTATCATTCATGATAATAAAATAGAGAGAAGAAATTTTTATAAAAGTAGAGAGAGTAATAAACCCTACCACCTCTCGTGTATTAAGTAACTTAACCAACAAATAATAAATCCTACCACTTCTCAAAATATAGAAATTCACCATAAATAAAATATTATTTATAATAAAGCTAAATTATTTTTAAATTTAAAATTAAAACAAGACAATAAAAAAATAATCTCATAAATAGACCCAAAAAAAATAAGTTCACAAGTGAATAGTAACTACTCCATTTTAATTTGTAATCTAAACAAATAAAAAAAATGAAAATTTATATAATTATAAAAGCTTATTTATAAATTCAAATTAAATTATTATCAAATTTATAAAGGGTCATTATTCCTAAAATAATATCCAATAAATATATATTCACAAATTATTTAGCAATCAATTTTATACTTTGCCGTAATCTATTTTCGGCAACTGACTTGGGTGTTCTGAATTTCAGAACATTTTACAAAAACGAAAAAAAGAGAGGTAGTGGGAGGCCCAAATAATGTAACAGATCTTGGCCCATTTAGGCGATGTATTGTGAGCCCCCAAAGAAGGATTGAGGGCTTCCAAAAATATCTTATTGGTAATTAATAGTGTTTATCCAAAATAGTATAATTAGCTCTTACAGAGTTCTAAAATAATTTTGTAGTACTACATATTCTTAACACCCATATGATGAATCTCTTTAAAGAGAAAGTTATACCATTTATGGTTATGGTAAAAATTATATGCAAGATCTGTTTCTTCCATTACCATTGTCTTTTAATAATCCCAATGCCAAAATATTTTGGTGTACAATAGATACGTAACCAATGATCATTCATGCCATAATAATGAAATTATTTTCTTATATCATCTCAAACCTCCTTTTAGAGGTGAGTGTTGTAAATTCACTAACACTACCACGTTCATATTCTTTGAAGAATGAATATGTATTCATAAATCAGATGTTGTCACATTCACATCATGAATGGATTATAATCATCTATATGTGCTTTAGAAAATCTCATATCAAATCGATGACAAATATTTCACATAGTGAAAGATTATTTTGAGAATGCTTATTGTTCTTATTATCACAATGATAGACGATTATAATTTCGTGTATTGCCACGTCACATCCATTGATCATTCATGATAATAAATTTATCATTCATGATAACAAAATAGAGAGAAGAAACTTTTATAAAAGTAGAGAGAGTAATAAACCCTACCACCTCTCGTGTATTAAATAACTTAACCAACAAATAATAAATCCTACCACTTCTCAAAATATAGAAATTCACCATAAATAAAATATTATTTATAATAAAGCTAAATTATTTTTAAATTTAAAATTAAAACAAGACAATAAAAAAATAATCTCATAAATAGACCCAAAAAAAATAAGTTCACAAGTGAATAGTAACTACTCCATTTTAATTTGTAATCTAAACAAATAAAAAAAATGAAAATTTATATAATTATAAAAGCTTATTTATAAATTCAAATTAAATTATTATCAAATTTATAAAGGGTCATTATTCCTAAAATAATATCCAATAAATATATATTCACAAATTATTTAGCAATCAATTTTATACTTTGCCGTAATCTATTTTCGGCAACTGACCTGGGTGTTCTGAATTTCAGAACATTTTACAAAAACGAAAAAAAGAGAGGTAGTGGGAGGCACAAATAATGTAACAGATCTTGGCCCATTTAGGCGATGTATTGTGAGCCCCCAAAGAAGGATTGAGGGCTTCCAAAAATTGGCGGGCAAGCCCACCAAAGTAGGGCGGGCCTACTCGCCTTAATGAAGTGTGTTCGTTTCGTGGGTGTCGGCACGATCCGCCGGTCTCTATACGATCATTAGCGAATCGCCTCAGCACCCCCGACAGGACGAGTTAGCTCTTAACTGTTCTACGTTTCACTATAAATAAGAGAAAGTCCATATAGCTAAATTGGCCTACTGCCGATGTGGGACAATAAGAACTAAGTGAAATCCAAATTCCATTTATCTTTCACTCTTTTGTAGCAAAAACACACAAGGAAGTCAATTTGTTAATATATTTTCTCAAGAATTGCTTGCCTAAAGAAACCAATTTTGCATATTTTGTTCAACTTTTTTTGTGTTGTACTACTTGTATATTTTATTCCAAGTTTAGCTTTCACTGAAAAAGACCTTTTTTTGTTTGTTCTTTTTTAGCGTGTTTACTTAAACTGTTTTTAAGTGTATGTTATGTATACTATTATATATATATATGTAGTGTCATTTTCAAAAGATAAGTGTTGCGTAATCATTATTATTGAGATGTTTTTATAGCACACGAGACTATTACAAATAGATTAATATCCTTTAAATGTTATATATCCATCGTTATCTCTTCTTTTCATAAGAATATCAATGTACCGCATTCAAAAACATCTATTGTTAGGTTTATCATCATAAGAGTGATGAGACTAATATAAATTTTATGTATCCATATTTATCCTTCTCTTTTCTTTTCCTAAGAATATCAATATACCAGACTAGCAACATGTATAATTTGGGGGAGCAATCAATTTATCCATCGATGAAGAGTGACTTTCATGAGAATGGACCAGGAAAGTCTCTTGATATATGTGTTTGACCAAAAAGTGTTAAGCCTTTTTAATTAAATTAATTTTAATGAATGGATAAGAGGTGAATCTAAGTTAAAAGTAATAAATTCTAGATTCGAAACTTAGCAACTTAGATGGTGTGAATCATCTTCCAATCAATAAAATGCTGAGTTAATTCTCAATGATTAGATATAAATATGAGAATGAATGCATACAATAAATGTGGTAAATGACATTTAATGTAATAAGTCACCCAAATATTGGATGAGGTTGAAGATTCCTTCGCAATGATAGTGCACAATGTGCCCTCGGATCTTGTGAACTAACGAAGAATGTTGTATAGTGGAATCAAGCAAGAGACAAGAAAAGCTTTTTGTATATTCTTGATAGTCAACCCTTTTACAAGATGTATTTTTTTTACAGACGTTTTGTATCGCTCTTTTTGGTTCTCTCTTTCTTCCTATTTATTAGGGATATTCCTAGAAAATCCTAGATAAATACAATGTGAGGAAATATTCAACAGAATATTCCTACTCATAGTCATAGGGACATTCTAACAGTTATAGTCGTTGCTCTATACCCGACCTCGGCACTGATCTTCCCCTTTGAGTGACTCCTCGTCACTAGACCATACGTGATCTCGACCTCGGCCTCAACTCGTCCATTTGTACTTGCCACTCTAGATCAAATTTTGACACATAGAGTTAGTCCATCCGCTTATTGAGGTTGTTCTCTCAAGAGTCCTTGATGAGCGAATTTCAACTATATCTGATCGCAAAATGTTCTTCCATGGCGGACGGGTTGAATTGGTCAAGGTCACGTTGGTGACAGGTCAACTTAAAGATTTGTGTTGGCGTGGCTAACATAGGATAATGTCATGACTATATGTGTCATCATTACCCATCTTCCTGTTGCACTGCACCATTTTTGGTGGCTCTATTGCTTTAATTTTAGTGTCAGTGACAGTTTTTTGCATCGGTATTGTCGCCATAATACCTTATAAATAGGGGAAAGCAAAAGAGTTTTGAATTAGAAAATGACAGAATTTTGTGTTTCAAAAGATTTTTCTGGATTCTCCACTTTACATTTGGTTTCGTTGTGCCAAGTCACCACTTAAAATGATTTTTCTCTTAAAACACACTTAGACTATAAAATACAGTCTACACCAGAAATTCTGAGTAAGAGGTGACTTAGGGAGAAGGTGTTAGGCATTCTCTAAGCTCCATAAATTATACGATTTGATACTTGATCAATTTGGCTTTTAAGAAACTCGAATTGAGGCAAAACACAAAACACAAAAAAAAACAAAAAAAAAAGTTCGAGATCGTCCATACCTAATAAGAAAAAGAGAAGAAAATAACAAAATAAATCGAACTGGCCTAAACTATGCCTTCATGATGGAGTTGTCTTGGCCTCCTTTTATATTTACTTCGGGGCATTCCCCTAACAAAATATTTACAAATTCCTGAGAGTATTTCCCGAATAAAATGATAAACTAAAGGGACGGCCTCTCGCTTCTAGTGAATAAAAGTCAAGACCTAAAAAATTCTTACCCGAGTGTGGTCGGCCTAAACATACTATTAGCGGCCCAATAATAAAATCAACATTAAAATAAAATAGATTCGTTTACACCCAATTCCCACTTCATTCTTACGTCAATTGCAACATATTCTCCTTCCTTAAGTTTGGCCGACACCACCTCTTTATTTTTTCGCTTAAGCTGATTATGGAGGACCTAGTTCTTCTAAGTGTTCCTTAACCTACTATTGCAAAAATAGTAAATGCAGAAAGGAACTACACTAGGCTAGGATTTAAGGCTTGGAAGAGGTAGGGGTTTGGTTATTTTCTTGGAGAAGTTTTAGCATGTCTTGAAGAATTCCATCATTCTTCTCCTTTTTTCCTTACAAGTTCAGTTCTGAGAACATCTCTCTGAGATTCTACCTCAGCCAATTGTGTCTTCAGCCTTGCTATTTCAGCATCCTCTGCCTCACTCTCATGTGTCAAGACTCTGACTTTACTATTGGTTGGTGTTTTTTTAGATGAACTAGGTTAATTAAGAGCGGCAAGAACCTCACAGTCACAAGCAATCAGAGTTTTTGCCCCAAAATAATCTTTGCTTGTAGCTAGCTCCCACTTTTTCAAAGGCACCTTAAAATGAGCAAACACAGTAGTCAGAATGAACCCATAGGGAATAACATAAGACTTGGAACCCGTAGGGAATAGCATAAGACTTGGTACCCATAGGGAATAACATAAGACTCGGTAGTTGGTACCATTGATATCCCTATCAAGAAGTTGGACTATAAACCCAGGCCAATTTATCTACTTCCACTGTCTAGACACTCCATTAGAACCAAGTAAATGAAGCTAGCAATATGCCTCCTCTCCTACCTAGGCAAAACATATTTGATGACAAATTCAAACCGCACCTTTTTGAAAGGCTTCATTGCACTCTTGCATACAGCCTTGGGCTCGCCTTCCTGCTCATGATCACAAATTTTTCTGGTGATAGCAAGGGCAATCGGAAGACTTTCTGGGCTTGTCCACTTAAGCCTTGTGTAATCATTGTACCCCTTAGTAGGTACACCTAGAATTTCCCCAACTCTTTCATGTCAAAAGAGATTTGCACCCCTTTCACCAAGATGGTAACTCACCATTCTGCACAACAACATTTGCCATAAACTCAACTATTTCATCCCTAGCCAATCTGCCATCCATTTGAAGTATCACGTCCTTCTATCCTTGCACCTCTAGCTTTTCCAGCAGCGAGGAGCATCCCTTCTTCCTCTAGATCCTTTAAGAGTCTACCTTTCAAGATAGTCCTTTTGCCAAACTTGGCCAGCTTGTCCACTTCACTATCTGATCCATCCTACTCTTCTTACTTGAATACCCTTCTTCAACAATGTTTACTTGTTTAAGTTTCACTGTGGACCTGGTCCTCTTTGCCAGGGTAGTGGTTCAGCAAACTTGGGTACATATATAAACTTCTTAGAAGAAATCTTGCCTTTCTTGGGATTGGGGGTCTGAACCTCCACCTCATCAGTCACTTTTTCACCTTGATGGACTAGGTCCATCTCATCCACATCAACAGGCTTAACATGCTATCCCACTTTCTCTTTCCCTTTGTCCATCCTTTTCTTCTTACTTTCTTCTAAAGCTTTTTGCAACTCCTCCTCACTTTTCTTCAACTTGATCCTCGTGGCTCTTCCTCTTGAGGGAGGAAATTCAGTAGTGTCAGAAGGAGAAGCCTTCTTTTTCTTGTTGTTCCAAAGGTTTTTATTTTTGGAGTTCTCTTTTTCTTGGGGTTATAATTGTCACCTACCTTTTCAAAAGATCTGCTAGTGTTTCTTCAAGGGATGAACCGGGTTCATCTGTATGCTTTCTAAGGTTAACCAGCCCTTCAACGGCTTCTCCTGATCCACTTATCCATATTTTCTTGCCACTTTCCTTCACCTTTTCTGACTCTGATCCACAGATAGCCATTTTATCAGTTTTAGAAGTAGGTGAAGAATCAACGGCTTCTTTCCCTTTTTCCCTCTCATTACTTCGCACACCCTCATTTTTTTTTTTATTTTTCTCTTTTATTTTTACCTCCTCTCGTTCTAGACTTAGGTGTTTCCACATCCACCACAGACCTAACCAATATAAATCTATTTTCTAAATTTTCAACCAAATCAGATATGACCTCAGTAGAAGGGTTTGGCACAGATGTTACCTGCTCACAATCGAATGACCCGGTTCCTCCTCCCTAAGTTGCAGACTTGATAGATTCATTAGAGTTTTGGGGTTCTTGGACTTGACTTGCCTGTAACTGTGCGTTGAGTTTCCATGAAAGTGCACCTCTAGCCACATTTTTTCGAGCAAGCATTTTTACTCGTCGTTTCCTAGGTTGATGGGTAGTAGAAGATGAAGAACATGGTGGGGGTGTACCAGGGTTATCTTGAGGGTTAGTCATTTTTCTTAATTCTGTGAGGAAGAAAATGAGTAGGTTCAATTTTGAAAGAAGAGAAGTGAGAAATTTTGACGGTTTTAGGGAATTTGATAGAATGGGAAGCATAATGATGAATGATTTAAAAGAGGTGGATAATTAACGAGTAACGACAGGTTTTAGCAGTCAAATAGAAGTCTAATCAAGCTGAAATTTCAGTTTTGAAAAGATTGTTGAGGTGTCCCTAGAATCTAGGTGAGTTAATTTGGGTGGGAGTCTTTGAACAAAACTAGTTCACTTATTGGATAAGTTCAAAAGAATTTTAGCTTAGGTATCACTCTACTCATGATTCAAATATTATCGTTTCAAAATATGCAACGTTTAGAAAACATAACGTGTTATCTTGATGAACCAAGTTCTTTACCGATAACTCTCTTATGTAAGTCCAAATTTGCAAAATAGATATTTTAACACATGGCATAAGAGTATACTATTGAAAGTAAGAGATTAAGAAAGATGTAGTCTACTTATGTGCAATTTAGAAACTTCCTAACGAAGAAAAACATTTTTTTTTTCATTTTTCATTTTTCCGTTTAGCAATGAATAGGTCCTTTTAGGTGACCTTAATCATCCCTAATTCCAATATGTTCCGCTCAAAATGATCTCTACTTAAGGCTTTTATAAAAATGTCAGCAATTTGCTTATCAGTAGCACAAAACTCCATAGTGATCAAGCCTTTATTATAGTTGTCCCTCAAAAAATGGTGCCTAACATCTATGTGCTTAGTTCTCTTATGATGAACCGGGTTATTTTTCATACTAATGGCACTAGTTTTATTTTTCATACTAATGGCACTAGTGTCATCACAAAAAATAGAGATGCAACCAAAATCAATTCCAAAATCCATTAATTGATGTTTGATCCATAGCAATTGAGCACAACATGAAGCAACAACAACATACTCAGCTTCAGTAGTAGATAAGGCCAATGAATTTTGCTTTTTAATAGCCCATGACACAAGACATAAACCAAAAAAGTGTGTCATACCTGAGGTGCTCTTCTTGTTTACAAGGAAACTGTATAATCAGCATCAGGATATTCTACTAGTTTAAACTTACTACCTTTGGGATACCAAACACAAAGGTCAGTGGTGTCTTTCAAGTATCTCAATATTCCCTTGACAGTAATCAAGTGAGATTCCTTTGGAATTGCATGAAATCGAGCACAAAGACCTACACTGGAAATAATGTCAGGTCTGTTATCAGTAAGATATAAAAGTGAATCAATCATTCCGCAATCAAACAGATGAACCAGGTTCATCTATATACAATTTTGTGGTTGTTGCAATAGGAGTATCGATTTTTCTTTGATTATTCCACTTTAAACTTTTTAAGCAACTATTTTACATATTTCTGTTGATGGATCATAGTTCCATTTGAGTTTTGTTTAATTTGTAAGACTAAAAAAAAATAAAGTTCACCTACCATACTCATTTCAAATTCACTCCCTATTAGTTTAGCAAATTCCTTACTTAATTTTTCAATAGTTGCTCCAAAAATTATGTCATCAACATATATCTGAACTACTAGAAGATCTTTACCTTTTGCTTTAAGAATAGAACGTTATCTATTTTACCTCTCTTGTAACCATGTTCTAGCATAAATTTTGATAATCTTTCATACCATGCTCTATGAGCCTATTTGAGTCCACAGAGTGCCTTATCAAGTCTATATACATGATCAGGACACTCCTTGCTTTCAAACCTTGGAGGTTTCTTGACAAATACTTCTTCCTTTAAATAGCCATTAAGGAAGGCACTCTTGACGTCCATCTAATGAATAGTAAATTCTATGTAAGCAGTAAAGGCTATGAAGAGTCTTATTGCTTCCAACCTTGCAACTGGAGCAAAGGACTTATCATAGTCTATGTCCTCCTCTTGGCTATATCCTTGAACCACCAATCTTGCCTTATTCCGTGTAACCGTTCCATCATCATCAATTTTGGTTTTGAAGACCCATTTTATGCCAATTACTGATCTGTCCTTGGATCGTTGAATCAGATGCAAACTGGTTGATTTCATCTTAAATTACATTTACCCAGTTTGTATCCTACAAAGCTTCAGCAATATTTTTGGTTCAATAAGAGATAAGAAAGCATCAAAAGCACAAAGATTCTTTAATGAAGATCCAATTTTAATTCCATAGGTTGGATCAATAAGTATGTTCTTAATAGGATTAGAACTTTGGTACTTTTAAGGTTTCACAACCAACTAGTTTCCCTCTTGATATTTCTCCAATGTTTTGTTGTTGAGGAACATGCTCATGGTTAGGTTCCATTGAGTTATTGGATTCAGTTTCTCTTTGTTTAGTTCCTCCTGTTAGGCTGCCCTGAATAGAAGAACATGTTCCATTAGATATTCCTTCTTCTAGTGCAGCTTCAGCCTAGTTATGATTACATTTAAACTTCTTACCATCCCAATAGCTTCATCTTCATGTTCCTGTCTCTCACAAAGATTTAGTTTCATCAAAAATCACATGTACACTTTCTTATATACACATAGTTTTTTTGTTGTAAACTTTATAAGCTTTGCTATGTGAAGAATACCCCAAGAATACTCCTTCATCACTTCTGGGATCAAACTTACCTAGGGAGTCTTTTCTATTATTGTGCATAAAACATTTGCATCCAAATGCCCTAAAATAAGATATATTTGGTTTTCTCCCTTTAAGTAACTCATAGGGAGTCTTCTCTACAAGAGGTCTAGTCATGCACCTATTGATGATGTAGTATGCAATATTTACAGCTTCTGCCCAGAAAATATGGGGCAGTTTATTAGAAAGAAGCATATTCCTAGCCATATCTTCAAGTCCTCCCATTCTTTATTTTAACTACTCCACTTTATTATGGAGTCATAGGAGAAGAAAAATTATAATCTATGCCATGCACATTACAAAATTTAGCAAACTTAACATTTCTAAATTTAGTTCCATGATCAAACCTAATTGATACAAGTCGATTACCTAGCTGTTTCTGAGTTTTTCTAACAAAACAAGTAAACATGTCAAATACTCCATCTTTAGATATTAAAAACATTATCCAGGTAAACCTAGAGTAATCATCAACAAGCACCATCACATATCTTTTACCACATCTGCTTAAAGTTCTCATTCGACCACATAGATCCATATGGATCAGTTCCATCGATATGGTTGTCCTTACCACTTTTTTGCATTTAAAAGAGGACCTTATATGTTTCCCCCTTACACAAGCCTCACAAACTTTGTCTTCCTTAAACTTGATGTTATGTAGCCTTATCATTAGATCCTTGGAGATTAATTTGTTGAGTTGACTCAGACTTACATGTCCAACTCTCTTATGCCAAAGGATGGGACCATTGTCCAACACACTTAAATAAGTGATATCATTTTTAAAAGAGTGAATATTCTTGTCAGTGGTAAGATTTACAATGTATATATTGTTTATTCTTTTCCCTGCAAAATAATCTTGTTAGTGGTAAGATTTATCACAAAACATTTGGTAGAAGTAAATGTTACCAAGTTACCTCTATCACATAGTTGTGATACACTAATTAGGATGTACTTCAAGCCATATATCAAGTAGACATTCTCAATAAAGTGAGTATGTCTTACCTACTTTTCCAAACCAAATAATCTCACATTTCTTTCCATTTCCAAAGGAGACATTACCTCATTTGAGGTCCTCAAGTGAAAGAAACTGGTTCTTGCTTCTTGTCATATGCTTTGAGCAGCCACTATCCATGTACCATATTTGGGTTTCCCCTTCACTTGGACCTGCAAAAAACATTAGGGTTAGTCATAGGAACCCAAACTAGTTCGGGTCCCTTTCTATAGGTAAAAGGATGAATCAAATTCTTTTTGGCTCATCTCGGCAGCCTGCTTTTCCTTGAACAAATATTTTATTCTTTTTACTAGCCTTTTCTTTTGCGTTACATTCAATTTTATAGTGATCAGTCTTACACAGTGTGTCCATATTCTGTTCTCGGAAAGTGTGAGGTACTTGATTTTGGGATCCTATTTAGGTGCATGTGTCCGATAGCTAAGTCCTCTCTTATTGCTACTATGGTGTTCTTGTAGCCATGAAGGTGCATCAGAGGACCTATTCCATTTACACATTCTGTCTGTCTCGTGCTTGTCCTTGCTTTCCTCCTTTAGGACTCTTATGTGCTCATCTCTTATGTATAACTCCTCCATCTGTTTTCCTAGGTTTTCTTCTAAAGTCAGTCGTGTGATCAGCTTTCTTTTTACCTATTCCTAATTTCAGTTTTAGATTCTCAGATCTGAGTTCTAGGACAATGGTGTCAAGTTCAAGAACCTTCTTCATGTTTCTTCATTCAACCCTTTCCTTCTTCCATTCAATTTCCCACTAAATACAATTTTTGATGTGGTGATCAGTCTTTCCACACTTGTAGCAGCCATCGTTAGTCTATTTTTCAGGAACCATTGGTTTGTTGTAGCTTGCACCTATTGAGGAACCCTTTTCTGTCATTAGATACTAACTGCTTGCAACAAAATCTTTCTATTTTTCTCTCAATTCACGTTTATCTTTTGCATTTGTGCATTACCTATAAAAGAGAACAACACTGATATTTACAGAGTTAGTAAATAAAGATTAACTAGAATTCTAATACTACTCTTCCTTGATGGAAGAGTTCTATTTATCTCAACCTCTAACTCCTTCCCTATATTGAACTATGTTCTTTTTCAGTATGGAGTCATTCTCCTTATCAATTATGCAACATTTTCGATCAGGATCAGGGGATATCAATTCTGTCAAGTTAGGTTTATCTCCTTCACGTGCATCCCACACACTCAAGTCTGTCTGTATCTGTGCTCAACAGGGATGGACCTGATTCATGTCTAATTCCTTTGTCAGTCTTCAAAACTAACATTTACTTGGGCCAACAGATGATTTGTCCAATTTCATCATTAGGTTGTAAATATAAACTTTATGATTTATAAGAATTAGTGATCTAATCTTTCGTATATAAGCTAGATTCTATACACTAAAACATTTACTATATAAGCAAAAGGCACACATACAAATATATGATCTATTCAAAATAAATTATATTAAATTAAATAAATAAATAATTATTTCATAAAAAATATCATAACAAAATGCATTAATCGATTTCGTCGATAGGAGTTCTTGGGAGTTATCACCATATTATCCCGTCGCGGAGTAAACATAACTTATACCATGGTTTTCCAACTTATTTGGTCTTGTCTAATATGGCCTCTTTAGTAAGTTGAAATTCTAGCCACACTATTGAACGATAACACATGCAAAGGAGCCTAATAAGAGAGTGACGAGTGTGTCCAAATTAGACGCAGAAATAAATGTCTAGGTGAGTGGCAATGCTTTTTTTTTTTTTTTTTTTTTTGGTAAAAAGTGGCAATGCTAATTAAGATTCATTCTCAAAATTCTCGTCAAAGTATATGAAATTGAATGTGGAAAAAGGGGTCTCCCGATTCAATTTCCTTTGAACATTAAGAGCACGTTTGAACATTAAAAAAAAAAAGTTTTCAAAAAAAAAAAAATCACCTTTTTTCGGAAATCAGTATGATCATAAGATTTTGATGGATTTTTAAATTTTTCAAAAATTTGAGAAACTTCAGAAAGCTGTTTTTCAAAATTTTTACTCATATCATTAACAAAATTTAAAAAGTAACCCAAAATTATATTCAAGTCCAAATAACTCTAATTTTCGAATATAATTTTCACTTGAATTTTTTTTGCCTTTTTTTTTTTTTTAAATTTTGCATTTCTTGTCCAAGTGCTGACTAATAGCTTGTTTGGCCAAGCTTATTTTGGCCAAAAGTATTTTTTTTTCAAAAGCACTTTTGGCCAAAAATTAAGGTGTTTGGCCAAGCTTTTGGAAGGAAAAAAAGTACTTTTGAGGAGAAGCAGAAGCAAAAAAAAGTAGTTTTTCTCCAAAAGCACTTTTTTGAGAAGTATTTTTGACAAAAATATACTTAGAAGCAGTTTTTTAAAGCTTGGTTAAACACTTATTGCTACTCAAAAATACTTTTCAAGCTAATTAGCCAAACACAAACTGTTTCTCATCAAAAATACTTTTAAAAAAAGCATTTAAAAAAGACACTTCTCAAACTAAACGGAGTAAGTCTCATTCATCACCGTCCAACTACAAAGTTTTCATTAAGTGAAGTCACGCCGCGTGTAGGTGTCATAAATGGTACTCGGAGGCTAGTGACACATGTATGTACAAAGAGGTGGGAATAAATGGTGCAATTCCTGTCCATGCTATCAATAATTGCTACTCCCTACTCCCTTAACGGTAGCAGAAATTTGGAGAAGAGTACTTTCTTTTTTCATGGAAACATAAATAATATATTAATTCAATAGACCATAAAATTTGGAGGCCGACTAATGACTTGGTCCAAGCTGACAAATATAGAATTTAAAGTTTATGAACTTTTATAATAATTTTACGTTAATAATTAAATTCATAATCAAATATTTATAAATATTTTAACAATTTCTTAATACCTGTATAAAGTCTAGGCAAAATTTAGTGGTGTTCCCGAAAATCGTGAGTGCAGGATCACCAATTTAGATTTTTTTTTCCATGTCTTTCCAATTTGAGATGGAGTTTGTGAATAATGGGAGTGAGAGATAAAAATGGGAGAGATATTGATGTATATTCAAATGATGTATTAGTAATCCAACGACTAAAATAGACTTGTACGCTAGACATGAAAAGTAAAGATAAGCGGAGTCAAAGGTCGAGCCTCAACCATCAAAAGGGGACAGCCATGCTAATCCAAGCATAGTAAAAGTGTGGTCGTTGCTATTTAAAATTTCGTAGTCCGCTGCAGTAAAATGAAGGGCTTGGAACTTGGAAAAACGTTCTCGTATCTAATTACCTATTGCTTCTTCTATATATACCTTCACTAATTCTACGAATGGACTCCTATCTTATCACGAATCGATAATCCCAATTATTGTCACATGTTAGTACAAACTACACACAGAAAAAATGAGTCAAGTGACCTAATAATGGAAAGGGCTAATGGACAAAATACATTCAAGTGACCTAATGAAAGGGGTAAAGACTAGACTTTTAGAGAACACAAAATCTTGTTTAAAGATATGGGGTGAGTTGTGTATTCACACCTCACAAAGTGACCAAACCAACAAAAAAAAAAAAAATGAGGTGGATTAATTTAGCTGAAAAAATCTTACCTCCGCCTGACAGAATCAAAAAGTAAAACAAGAATACTATTAATCAATTATAATTAGGTGATGAAGTATTATAAGTAAGCTAGTATATGTTTTATGCTTACTGATTTGGTTATTGTTTACCCTAAAATTCGAGTAATAATTAAATTTATATTGTGATAATTTTAAAGATATGTAATTAATTCAATATTAATTGATAAACAAGAAATTAAATATATAAATGAAGAATAAAATAAGTCAAATCAGTGTGTAAGACAAATTTCGACCTCGAGCTATGACAACCTCGAGGTAAAATAGTGGGAGTATCAAGTTACAAAACAACTCTGGTAAATAATGAATAAAATAGCTAGAGAATAAAGTGTATGTAAGTGAGAACATGTTTTACAAATGAATGAGTTCCCCTTTGTATAATAGGGGAATCCTAATAAGATATACTTCTAATTACAATAGGAAATTATATTTGACAGGTGGATAACCGCCAAGGGTTGATCCATTACGCAATTTACGTTGTGATCTTAGCATCGTTATGGATATCTTGCTCTTTCTGTTACTGAATAATAATGATATTATCTCGAGGTATGCCTTTTTCTGACTCGACCCTGAGTTCGACATCCTGACCTTTCGAAGTTTTCTTGGTGTCTTCATTTTCTTTGAAGAACGAATCGGATAGCCTCATTTTCAACCTGTTCTTTGGCCTTTTGCCATGACACCTCACACTTGATTGTTGGCAGCTACGTGTCATCATCTCCTTGTCTTCCATCTAGTCACTCATTTGCAGTTTTGCACCGACGTTTTTTTAGCCTTATTTCGACTTTTAAATTGCTTTCCACCTTATACATCTAATCATTCATTCGTCTCCTCCTTTTCTTTTACAGAAAGTACCTCTTTTAATTCCTTTTGGTATCGAAATTTTGTTTGTCCCAACGTGGGAGAAAGTAGCAAATTCCGACGTCCATGCTTTAAGTAAAATTTACCGGTACAAGTTACCCATTAGAATCATCACATACCGAAACACATAATTCAAATGCCTGGACGTAATCTTTCGGAAGGAGGAATAAATTAAAATGGTTTGAGAATAAGGTGATAATCAAATAGAAAGGTTAGCAATTGGGGCCTCAAGCTTGTCGATTCGCGGATCTCGAGGTCGATTATGGTGTTCAGCAGGAGCTATCAAGGGCGATTGATATACAACTAACTGTTATGATAACATCAAGGGTGTCTCTTTATGGCCAATGATAAGCAATAAATGAAGAACTATAATTGAAGACAATAAATGGAAGCAATAATATCTAGAGAATGTGTTAGAGTGCAGAGAGAATGTTCTTGTATATTTTATATGAAGCAAGAACCGTTTTACGTAAACATGGTAATAACAATTAAATTTGATTATGGGACTCTAAAAATACGTAATTTATTTTTATGCTAGTTGTTAGGCAGTTGATACTATGTGAAAGACTTAGAAATGAGATAAGAGTTTGAGAACAAGGTGATAAGCAAACCGAAAGGTTAGTAATCGTGGCCTCGAGCTTGTCGATTCGAGTACCTCGAGGTGGATTCTGGTGCTCGGCAGGGAGCTATCGAGGACGATTGATGTACGACTAATAGTTATGATAAAATCAATGGTGGCTCTTTATGTCCAATGATAAGCAATAAATGAAGACAATAAATAGAAGCAAGAATATCTAGAGAATGTGTTAGAGAGTAGAGAGAATGTTCTTGTATATTTTGTATGGAGCAACAACCATTTACAAAATGGCAAGGACCCCCATCATATAGAAAGGGAATACCAATATAGTACAAACATATTTATTACAAAGATATGGAGATGGGACAACTAGTTGATATCATGATGTGGGCTCAGACTAGCCTGACAGACTTTATCGGCTGTAGCAGCATCCCTTGGGGACTCCCCACTTCTCCAATACTGTTGTTGGTCTGCATCGCCCCGAGGTTAGCATCGACAACCCTCGAGGGTGAACCTCAACCCATTCTTGAACCTTGTAAAATATGTTTACGGGGCACCGTAATAACGAAAACTTGGACCCTTTGATTTTATCGTGCACAACTTATTAAACAAAAAAAATTATCCTAGAAAAGAACATTTTGAATTATCGGTAAGATAAGGTTTTGAGTAAATGCTGCTTATTCTTTGTTAAGTTACCCAACAACAACAACAAATAGTATTATCCCACAAGTGGAGTCTGAGGAGGGTAATATGTATGCAGACCTTATCCCGACCCGAGGGGCAGAGAGGTTGTTTCGAGGAGACCCTCGGCCCTACATCAATAGATGATCAGTAGCATCCTAAGACTAACTCCTAACTGGCTAGTCTCACTCTAATACGTTAAATATCCACAACTTCCCTCTAACCTACAACCTTAATGATCGACCTCCACAATTCTCTGTCCTCAGTAATCCTAAGTCGCAACATGTCCTGTCTGATCATCTCTCCCTAATACTTCTTAGATCTCCCTCTACCTCTCTTCGTGCTCACCACAATCAGTCTCTCACACCTTCTCATCGGTGCATCAGTGCTCCTCCTCTGAATGTGCCCGAACCATCTGAGTCTTCTTTCCCTCATCTTGTCCTCTATGAGGGTCACGCCCACCTTCTCTCGAATAACTTCATCCCTAATGTTTGTTAAGTTACCCAATACCTCAAAATTGAAATTTGAATTCCAAACAAGATTCATATAACTAAGCTAATGTTCATTTTGATAAATTTCTTGACTAAGTTTTATCAAGCTAGTGTAGTTATCGTTTGATTTAGAGTAAATTAAAGGAGAAGGTAAAACTTTAAAGGGATATGGCACTAATGAAACTTACGCGTAGGGGAGAAATCCTGGGATCAAAATAGAGTAGATCATCAACTTGTGAAGAAAAATATAAAAAATATGAGGATGTTGATAATAGGTTATTCACCTAATTAAATTTTCCACAGGAAGATGCAAAAGAAGGTGCTCATGTGAATCATTGCTAATTATGATAAATGTAGCACTCTTTTTTCCTTTTGCAATTGACTAATTGCATGGGAGAAAAGTTTGTACCATATCATTCATCTTTTTCTTCAGTTGCTTTGACAATGGTCTCCAGCTAGTGAAAGTATATTTGAGTAAGCATAATTGTGATCTTAACTTATGAGATTTTAAGATCACATTCGGCGAATAGTTTGGGAGGATCTTGTTGACTGTTGTTGACTTGTGGTTTCCACAAAAATAATGAAGATACAAGTGGCTATTTTACAAACTAAAGGGCCGTTTGGCCATACAATTTTTTTTTACCTCTTTTCCAAAATAAAAAATTATATTTTTCGAAATCAGCGTGTGACCATGAAATTTTCAATTTTCAATTAAATATGAATTTCAAAATTTTGCGAAGGATCAAATCATAGAGATAGCGGATCTTAAGAGGTGGAAGAAAATAAACCTTCACGACCCAGGGAGCACGGAGTCCTTGTAGTGCAGAAAGTGAAGAAGTTTTCTTCTCTTTTAAGTCGAGCATGCCCACCCTTTAGCACTTTCCTTCTCGAAGTGGGAGTAGGAGAAAGGAAAGCGCACTCAATTAATTACCATGTTGTGTTGTAACACAAAAAGTCAGAAATTTAAAAAAATTCAACGAACGGTTTTTCAAAATTTTCAATTCAAATCACTCACAAAAGTGAAAAATAATCCAAAATTATACTCCGTATTTATGTCAAAACACAACTTTAATTTTTAAATACTATTTTTACTTTGAATTGTTTTTTTTACTTTATCCGTAATTTTATAATTCTTGTGTCCAAACCCCCACTAAACAATATACACTGCAATGAGTTCTTGTCTAATCCAGGTTCTAATGATTTTCTGTGCTAAAATGTGCACTTTATTGCAGTCGAATGATCATCATCGATCCAATGAATAGATCTCTAGAATACATCATCTTTGTTATACATTTCCACTCTTAATTTTGTTATCATTAACTTTCTTCACTCAATTGCTATTTGCCTTAGCTTGAAGGTCATTACGAAATAACTTTTTAAGCCAAAGGCAAAACTTTAGTTTTCGATAGTCAAGTAAATAAAATAAATGTGTTACATAATCCATTTGATTCCAAGTCCCCACACACTAGCTTTTTCAATTTATTATTACCCTCTCCGTAGGGAATTGTACTAGAAAAGGGATGGAATTTTTGTCATATAGAATATATGTGTGTTCCACATACAAACCAATGATTTCACTCCAATCTAACTAAATCTTTGAGCATTGTCATCAATTGTAATTGGTGGAGGTGTATAATTTTTATTGTCCACTAGGTCATATGTTAATACAAATTTTATCGCCGTCAAGACCTTAGAGTCAAAAGGTTCATGATTCCCCTTAGAATTCTGCCATCAACTTCTCCCACTTAGCTCAAAAGTTCTCAGAATTTGTCTTTAAGTTAGTGTTCTTAGAAGCTAAAAATTGAATAATTTGAACAAATCGTCATCTTTAATCAACTTGCAATTTTGGAATCTACGTATTAATAGTCTCTAGCTGCTAATTGTGCTATAGTGCAATCTCAAAATAAAGTGTTAAGAAAAATAGAGTTTGGGGAAACAAGAAAACTGGCTTTAATAACATATTTACCGTCTTTAAGAAAGGCTTCCACTTACGTCGCTGCAGGAATAGTGGTAGAATTCCTTCGAAATCTTACAAACCCAATGAAATCTAAATTTCAATAATTAACTTGAATTTTCACAAGCACACAAATTGTGGTGTGCGGTGAGGATTAGTAACGAAGAAGAGATCCGAACCATTTTTTTTTTTTAAGAGAAACAAGTATTTATATACCTTTAAGTACCTGTTAGTATATTAACATACCTATTTGTTCCAATATGCACCTATTAGCAGTCATCTAATTAAACTTAAAAACTACTTAATTTAAAATAAAGGCCAAATACATAATTGGACTTTTAAACTTGGTCTTTTTTGTCACTTGAACACTTAAATATAGAGTTGTTCCTATCAGACCTTATAACTAAACCACATATGTGCCAATTAGGTACTTTGTAGACCATCTGAGAAAACTTTTATAAAAATTGTTCGGTATATAATTAGCTGCACTTGAGTATTTGAGTAGCTTTTAAGGCTTTCTTCTTTGCTTATGAAATAGTTGTATTTGTGTATTTGGCAGCTTTGCTTTTTTGCTGAGGTACTATTTTTGTTAAAAGTTGTTAACGTCAAAATGCAACTTCTATCAACCACTTGTGTGTTCTAGTTTGTAAAGTTTTTTTCAAGTAGTTTGCAAGTGCCTTGCAAAGAAAACAAGCATGCAAAATGAGAATAGTCAAATCCATGTACATTATATTTTCTCTTAAAAAAAAAATTAAGAGGAAAAATGATGGGTTCATGGGAAGAAGAGGAGAAATAGAATGTAAGGTAAAAGTTGGCTTTAATTGGAATAATATATTAGAACGTCATAATAATAATAATAATAATAATAATAATAATAATAATAATACATAAATAAATAAATAAAAATAATCCATAATGTTGTTCTCATTTTCACACGTCTTTTCCTGACACACTCAATTATGTCACTATAAAGTGTCTAATTGGCACAGATGTGGCTTAGTTGAAGAGCTTAATAGGAACAACTCTATATTTAAGTATTCAAGTGACAAAAAAAATCAAATTCAAGGGTTGTAGTTATGGATTCTGCCTAAAATAAACTTATTATAACGTAAAGAGCCTAAATAATTTAGATTTGGCAGCATAGAGAGCTGAATAATCTAAAGAAGGAAAAATAAAAGTAGCATATATAGTATCATCTTTCTCATTTGCGTTCTTGTTTCTTACTCCCTTCACCAAAATTATGGTCTATCATACTAGTAGTGCCATATTTTTGCATCTGCATGTACTGATCACGGACCCTCTTTTAATTTGAAAATTCTCATCACAGTTTAATGATGTAAAAGACAATGAACGCGTAGAAACAAACATGTTAGGTTCGTTGAGGGTGCTGATAAGTCAATATCGTCAATATCATGAAAGTGTAATTCGAGAGAGAAAAAAGGGATATATCTCCGTGTACTGTGTTAGATTTATAATTAGTGTAGCTTTTCTTTTGGATTTTATTGGGACATTATAAATAAGTCGTTACCGTCCAACTTCCAAGTTTCCAGTAATGAAGTGAATGCAGCGTGTGTAATAAATGGTTGTACTCTATCGGTGGCCATTAGCCAAATGTACATATCACAGAAACTTAAAGGGGGGCCAACTTCCATCTCTACGGTACCCACAATTCCTACTCCACTTTTGCAGTGACAGAAATTAGCAGTAATTTTGTCTTGTCCCACTATGGGTACTAGGACCACACGCCAATGTGTTTATCTTCTAAATCTTGTTCTTTTTTATTTTTATTCAGTATTCTATTTGGGTCCTCAATAATTTGGATTTGCAATGTGAAAAGCTCATTAAAGGAGTCGAGCTTGAAACCTTTGAGTTCCGAGTAAAAATGAAGGTAGCGGCATAGCCACCTTATTATGTCAACAGTTGTAAAGCGCACACCCTTCCCTGTAAACTATATTTTGTATATAAGTTAAATATTAATCTATATAAGTTACATTCATCCCATCACATTCATCGGAGACTTACCGTGATCATGAAGAGTTAGGAAGAAAGAGGTACTCGGTGAAATTTAAATCACTCACTTGATTATATGGTGAAATTACAGCAACTAGAGTGTAACTACAAATTCGATAATATGATTACTCTATTCAATTATTTTGTGGTGTAATGGGACTATTTTGCGTGCTATTTAAAACTCGAAAAAGTTACAACTTTCAAAGACTATGTTGTATTGTGAATAGTTGCGACACGTATACATTAGAATATAGAGGGTATTTGGCTAAGCTTATAAGTTAGTCGAACTGACTTAGATGGTATTTGGCTAAGCTTATAAGCTGGTCAAACTTGCTTATAAACACTTTTTGGTCAATCTACGCGTTTGGTAGAATTAAAAGTACTTTTAAGCAAGTGCTCATAAGCCAAAAGTCATAAGTTGGTCTCCCCCAGCTTATCAAATTTCAGTTTATAAGCACTTTATGTTTGACCAAAATATTTACTATTCTATCCCTAAAATACTTCTTTTTAAAACAAAATTCTTTGTATATCCAATTTTTTAGCTAATTATTATTAATTTCATCACTTTTATCTAAACATATAACTACTTATTTTTTAAATTACCTTTAACACTTAAAAATATTTTTCAGCACATATATTTATCAGCTACTTTAAATGAGCTAAATCTTTTTTTTATGTGTAGCGAAAGAAAGTATGGGTGCAACATTACATTGTCATTGTCTCTGTTGTCTTTGAGCCATTCTGAGTTACAGCAGATGAATGGCCTTTGGATATTATCCATTCCTGTCATCAGTCAAGTCTTTCTGTAGCTATACTGCTTCACCGCGTGTCCTTATTCTTCTTCACTTTTCCGACATTTCACTTTATTCCATTTCACGTGGAATTGGTTGATGACCAAATTAAATGATGATTAATCCCGCATCAAAAGTTGTACATTTTGCATTGGCTACTGTATGATTGGGCCAAGTTTTTGCCTCAGCTTCGTGGAAGCATCTCTCTTTTGACAAACTTGCGTTTTTAGGTAACAATGTTGGAGGTGGTTTAGATATGCTTTTACTTCTTTTAGATTTGCTCTAAAGAGAAGAACACACAGTGGGCAGATTAAAATGGAAAGCTAATGAATATATGAGCCATGAACAAGACATAAATTTGCACTTGGCGCACAGTTTATTATATCAGCAAGTTTCCAAAGAGAGAATTTTGCGTACAATTATCGCACGTTTGCGGCTGGGGGAAGTCATTAATTAGACGTTGAAAGGCAAACTACCCCCTCCAATGGATATAAAGATAACACCTCTATAAATTAATAATTTTAACTATTGTTGTAAATGTATCGGGAAAAAAGTTTTTTTTCTGACGTGACAAGATATGTGGAAATGTCAAAAGGTTATTCTTCCGAAAGAGGATAAATAAAAGATATTAGAAGACAAATTAGACACGGGACGAAATTCAGCTACGAGTCATGTATTTGTTTAGAGTGGGTTGTAATGTAATTCTAAATACAAAGGATACCAAGAGCAAACAGATACGAGTTCCGTATCTATTCAAGACATTCAAAGGCAACATGTCAAAAAGCATTTAAAGCATGGATCTTGGAGGCAGAAAGAAGTCTAAATTCAATCATTAAATACCTGATACGTTGAAGAATTAACATTTAATAAGAATGATTGTGTAACGACCCATTTAATGTCATTTATTACTCATAATTATGTCATTAAAACCTAGTTTCATTCTCCTACCTAGAGTCAACTATAAAAGGAGGAAGTACTACCAATTGTTGACACGATCAACTATTGAAAGCCTACTGAAATACATTTTTACTTTACTGTTCGTTCTGATTATTGAAAGCCTATTATATTTTTCGGTCTCTTGATTATCAATAACTTGATTTTTTTATTATTTTCTGATTTTAATCAAAGTTCTATATTTTGGTTACCCAGTAAATGGCCAAAAGGTTTATACGAGAGCCTCGATCTGAAGAAGAAGTTTCCACTTACTTGCCTATTGTTGTTATTCCTATACCATATATATCATAATACTTAGTCAACACTTTTCTCTTATTTTTATGAATCAAGAAATTTCTACAATTATCACATGTTACATGTTACACTAAGAAAAATGAGTCCTGAGGTTACCTGACGTTGAATGGAAAAAACCTTAGAGTTGAGAGGGCCCAAAATCATGTCGGAGGATAGGGAAAGTGCATGAAGGGGTTACTTGTGAGATGTGTTCCCACACTAACCAAATCACGAATTCCGAATTCAAGTCTATAGGATCTAATATATAAGGTTTTTAGCATTAAATTTTATTATATTTTTAAAATTATAAGTTTATATCTATCGCTTATTCTAATTTTAGTGAATTTTTTTATACATCACCAAAAATACCGAGTTCGGATGATTAGGGATGAAGCTAGTATTCTGATTACGGATTTGATAAACATTAATAGTTTTGGTTCAAATTATATATAATCTTAAAATAATTTATTAATTATTTGAAATACTTATAATTCTAAACCCATAAATTTAAAATTCTTTCAAATGAACCCGACACTAAACCTGTTAAACGGGCCGGGTTGGACCGGTTCCGGACCGGCCCAGACCGGTAGAAACCGGAACCGGCCCGGACCGGTGGAAAAGGGGCCGGGTGGGCTGGGTTTTTATGGGGTAGGGGTTAGTTCCGGGAAAAATTTGTGAACGGTTAACTGGAACCGGGTAGGCCCGGTCCGGCAAACAGTACCCTTAACGGGTAAACCGGCCCGGCCCGGCCCGGTTCAACGGTCGAATTTTTTTTTTTTTTGTAAAAATTCAGATATATGGGGCCCACCCCAAACGGCTATAATCATAAAAATCCGTTGGCCAACGGATCTATTTAAGTTTTGGCCATTTTTTTAAATTTTTAACACATTTTTAATTTACAAATGTAGCCTTATGTAAATCTATAAATACCCTCCCCCCCCTTCTTCATTTCTCACTCAAAATTCTCATCTCAATCTCAAATTCTCTCATTCACCTATTCTCTAATTATCTAGTTCAAGACTTCAAGTCTTAATAATTTCTCATTTCATCTTCGAATTTATTTGGCTTATTTTTGTTGAATAATTGAAATTCAATTATAGTATTTTATCATTCGGATTTTGAACTTCAAGTTGGAATATTGGCTTGACGTTTGTTCGTGGTAACATTGGAAATTCGGAACTGCATAACCAAGTGCTCCAATTCGGTGCACTCCCTCCAACTCTTTCTCTTATTAATATTTTAATTGCATGTTTATTTTGAGCTTATTTATTCCTTAAATTTCACAATATGTTTAGTGCTGCTAAAAATGCATGTAGAAAAGTTACTGGTAGGGGGAGTAAAAGTAGAGGTAATTCTTCAGCATCTGGTAGTAATAGCCCAATATCTATTGTTCCTGAAACATCGCCTAATGAAAATATAGATTATGATTAATTACAAGAAGATTATGGAATAGAAGATAATGAAATAGGAATTGAAGAAGAGGGTCATTACACTAGTGCTGGGGTAGGTAGTGTTGGAGTTGATACAAGGGGTGGTGGTGGTGGCACTAGTGGTAGACCACCTACGGCTCCGACGACTAATCGTAGAAAAAAAAGTAAGGTTTGGAATTTTTTGAATTAATTGAAGGTTCTGATAGAGTTAGTTGCAAAATTTGTAAAGTTTCATTTAAACATGGAGGAGCAATTGCATGAGCACATGGTATGCCTTTTAACATCCAAGCTCTGCAGGTGCAAGTTTGCCTATTGATGTCCACCAAATGCTACACTTCACTAGTACCTACTCCTTGCTTCACTTCAAAACCATACTCACCATTCCAGAAAATGTTACATTTCATTGACCTTTCAGTGTTATCTTCCAAGACTTTCATTGCCATTGGTGAAAATGAACTAATCCAAGTGTTTCCAAACTGTCTTAGCTGACCTATTCTATTCATCATCTTCACCCTGATTTCTTCCAGCATTGTCACTATTGTCTTCTGCCTTGCTGCCAAAATCCAAGCATTGAAACTTTTTGCCATATTGTTGTCAACACTATCAGACTTGCAGAGAGTGTTGAAATACACCTTACTCCATCTTTCAATGTTGTAGTACAACAGTTCATCAACTATGTTAGACCCCAATTTCTTCATGTCATCTGGATTTTTTTTCAATTCCCACACATAGGTAGACCTTGCACACCTCCAGAAGCAGTTCCTTCTCTCTATGCCCCTCCATTTCTTAGACCAATTAGCTAGGATGTGCCTTGCACACATCCTATGCTCAGAATTTGGAAGTAGGTCTGCTATAGCAATTTCAAGCCCCTACAAAATTGAAAATTGCAGAAAAAAAGTTAGGTGTTATTGAGAGCAGTAGCAGAAATAGTAAGAGAAAGATTGACAACATTAGTAGAAACAGTAGGAGAAAAACAGTAGGATTACCTTTTGCATGTATGTTATTATGGTCAGATTTGTACCATCTCCAAGCTGAAGATCACTCTTCAAAATGCTAACAAACCACCTCCAAGTATGCATATTTTCAATCTCAACAACAGCCCAAGCAAGTGGAAGCATTTGATTATTTCCATCTTTGCAAACTGCTACAAGTAGTTGTCCTCTACAAACCCTTTTAAAAAACACCCATCCAGTCCAATGCATGGCCTACAACCAGCTAGGTATGACTTCTTAATTGCATCAAAACAAATGTAGAACCCAACAAACATTTTCTTCCCACCTTCAAAAGTTTACTCACTAAGTTTCACTACACAAGTACTACCAGGATTAGATCTAAGCAACTCATCCCTATAATCTAAAATCCTCCCATACTCCAATTTATGATCACCCATTATCTCTTTCAACACAAGATTTTTTGCCCTCCTACAAACTGTCCTCCCAACATATAATCCTAATATCTTTCTCTCATCAGCTCTTGAAACTCATTTATTCTAATGTTAGGTTGTTCTTTTATCCTCTCATTGAACCTTTTAGCCAAGAACTTTGAATTACATAACTTGTTTCTGTTAGTAGGGTCACATTTGTGAATTGGATTGTAGTTTTTGACTACAAAATCCTTAGTCCTTGAATCATAACTAGCACATAGAAGCCAAGGACAGGATGCCTTCTTGCACTTAACCCTCACCCTTGTAGGTTCTTTTACATACTTTTCTATAGAAACCTTTTTTTGAACAGCATATTTAGTTACAGCTTCTCTGAATTCTTCCACACTTGCAAATGCAAGTCCTGTTTCCCAAACTATCTTCTTGCAAGTCTTGTCAAATATTACTCTTCTTGTAGTCTTTCTTCTTCTAGCTTTAACTTTCTGTTGCACCTCCCCTTGTTTTTCATCATCAGCATCATCTGGATCCGTCTCAAAACTAGCAGCTTCATCTGAGGGATAATAAGGCTCATCACCACCTATCTTACCTTCTAAACTCTTCTTCTTTCTAGATTCATATTCATCATACCCCACATCCGGCCCTCTCTTACCTAGTTTAACATGTTCTTGTTCAGGAGCACTTTCTTTCCTCTTCCTCCTCTTTAGTTACAGTCCTTCTTTCTACCCTAAATGCCCTGTATTCCTCATGTATATCACTGCCATAATCAGCTTCTCCTTTTTCAGACAACTCATCATGCTCTGAATCTAAGCTATTATCAATGCTATTAGAGTTTGATTCAGAAGATGAGTTTGAGCTATCATCTGTACTAACAGCTGTGGGCACACTATTATCAGCAGCATTGGATGCCTTTTCACTAGTTCCCAAACCCTCACAGCCCCCCACATCTTGACCAGATTTCTTTTCAAAAGTAACATTACTATCATCCACAACTTGGCTGACATATTCTAATAGGGGGGTCCACTATAGGTTCTTCAACCATGTGCTCTACATAAACCTCCAAAATATCCCCATTTTTTAAGTAATCACAAATACCCATAAGGTCCCTATCAACTTTAATTACTACCAAAGCAGGACAATTAGGTGGTCTAACATAAATAACAGCAGAAGAAGCATTGTAACCAAATTCTTTGACATAACCTAAAAACTCAAAATAAGAGAACCTATCAACATCTACATCAAAACAATCAGTCATCACCCCACCAATCTAATCCTCCATTGCAAGCGAATCCAACTTATCCATGGAGATTTTTCCACCATGGAAAAACCTTAGAGTAACAAGTACAAATGACATTGCAATACCTGAATATAGTAGAAAATAGAGATAATGAAGGATTAATATTTACTATTGGACCCCTACAGAAGAAGCCAAATACATGCAACAAGAAAAAATTCAAAATTGGTTATTATTACACCTTCAAAATTGTATTTCTGTTCACGATTTTACACTGACAAGATTACAGTGAAGAAACTGGAAGCAAGTTCAAAATCCTAGATACGGATGATATTAAACAACCAAAAACAGAGATAACATTTAGGTTTGATGATAGAAAGGGTTAGGGTTTATGTGTTTACCTCCAAACTATAACAAAGAGAACGTTTGCACTTGATTCTTCGGATACCTTCAAGTTCGACGAAAACAAAGAGAACGGATCTTCAACTAAATTGTCAACGGAAACAAATACGAACAGAAGTAAAAAAGAAAGAACAAGGAAATAGTATGGATTTTACATACTTTTCTCTTCGATTTTGGTCAGGGTTCTTTGATTTGGGGAATTTTGACTGAGCGGTTAAAGGTTAGGGTTCGCTTATTTTGGGAATTTTTGACTGACGGGTTAAACAAGATAAGATAGGTTATATTGAGTTTAAGTGGTTTTAATTACGTGGCTTCATAATAGAAGCGCGTGTAAACCACTTAAATTATTATACTTGGTCCAGGTTGTGAGAGGGAGTAAATAAATACAATACTTTCAACTATCGTGGGGTGTTAGGACACTCGTAAACTTAAGGTGTGTAAATGACTTTTCAGGACAAGTTTGATGGGGTATTTATGCATTATCTCAATAAATTATAATAGTTATATGAATTTACAAAAAAATTTAAAAGAACGTTAAACCCGGCCCGGCCCCATTAACCCGTAACCCGTACGGGTCAATTTTTACCCGAAAATACCCCAACCCGTTAAGCCCGCTATGAAGGAGCCCGGAAACGATCCGGTAAGGAACCCGTACGGGTTCAAAAAAATTGGATCCGGACCGACCCGGCCCACCCGTTAGACACCTTTACCCGACACCTTGCTATGGGTCGCTAAACTGGAAGAGGAAGATGAAGGGTCAATTTTGCAATGCTGGAAAGTAGAGAGGTGAATTTTGCAGTGCCGCTGCCGCCCCACACTTGATTGTTGGCAGCTTACGTGTCACCATCTCTTTCTCCTTCCCAAATTCTAATCAATCAGGAATCAGGGATCCACACAAAAGGTTACTTCCTTTTGGTTTTCCATAGATATCTTATAGAGCTTAACGATATTTGAATTCATAAGGATCCCATTTGAGGTGAGGGGACAGTGCTTCTTACCAAAAAGATTTCAGTTCGAACTTAAAGATATTTGGTTAACAGAGAAATAGTATCATCCACTTCATCATATATTTAATAGTAAAAAAAAGTTAGTTTTAAACATATTATTTTCTGCCCACAGAATACATCGTCTGAATTGTTATAAATAATTTTATAATTCCACCGTAAGAATTAAAAAAATATCTATTCTTCGTCCACACAAAAAGTTACTTTTACTTTATTGTTTTTCTCTTGTGAATTAAAGGAAATAGTAATTCTACGCATGGGCATAAAAATTTAAAAAGAAAAGACAAAACAAAGAAATTCCTCTATTTATTCCTATTATTTTGGAACAAACAGTTGTCATTATGATTTTAAAAAAATATAACAAATTTAATTTGTTGAGCTGTGTAGGAGTTTGGGGTTGGATTAATTGTTACCGACCCACCGAATCTAGTGACAAATATTAGGGTCCACGATAAATCATTGATGGGAGAGTGTGACCATGTAAGCTAAATATAAAAGGAATTGCACTTTACTTTCATCAATATTTAGTTAAAATCTTTAATTGGTCGTCAAAGGGACATCAATTAAGGTAACTACTAAATTAGAGTAGTTTTTAGGTAAAGTAAGCACATTGGGCCCACTTTCCGACCTTTCTATTTCCTCCACACATTTCGTAGTTTATCAATATCTCTTTCTTCGTAATCAACACATTTTATATTTTCCCTTTAGCAAATACTACAGTATGTCCATTTGTAAATTTTATATTCTTCAAGAAATGAAGTTTCCTATTAAGGAAAGGTAATCCAATAGAAATTCTTAGATGAGTTTAGATTAAATGTCATGCCTCACCTTTTTGGCACGCATCTGTTAGATGTATCATGTTGCTACTCCTTCTGTCAAATATTAATAGTGATAAAATTAGAAATTTAGACAAAATTAATTATTATTTTTTTTTTTACTCTTAATAATATTTTTTCTTGAGATAGAAATAATACATACCGAATATAATAAATATTCAATAAAGAGAGATTATATCTTAAGATATAAATAAAAATAGAATAGTTTAATCTTTTTTCTAATTATTATTTCTTAAGGGACGTGTAAAAAAAGAAATAAGATACATAATATAGGGAGTATTCTGCAGTATTATAAATACTTCTATAGTTTGAAGTAAAAGGTTTTATAAGCTGTGTGCACAATTTTTTTAACACTATTGATTGAAGAAAATTGTGTAAACTTAAGAGATAAACTTTGATTTCTAGTCTTCAATTTTCCTTATTATTATTATTATCAACTTAAGGTATTTATTAGAACTGTTTATTAATTTGACGAAGGAACAACTGATTTCTTGTTTTACTAGGCCAAATATCTTCGATCTTGGAGGCCCTCAATATTTGAAATTCTGAATAATTGTCAAATATGTTGTACATGTTCGAACATTATTGTGGTCCAAAACCACATGCAAAAAATGCACATTGAAAACGATATATACTACGAATAAAATGAATAATGATATCATAATACAAGAGGAGGGTCCTATGTTATTGTCGGATCTCACTCCGGGTCCCCGACCCCAGCGCTACACCCTACACGAGCTAAATTTGATATAAAAAAAATATTTTATATACTATATAGCCTAATGGTAAATGAAGTTGGTAATTATATTTATTTTGGAATAAAAGTAGTAAAATAAATATTCTTACATTATTAATAATATCAGAAGCTCAAAGAGATACTCGAACTCACAACCTCTCGGTTGGAAGTGGGGGTTGCTTACCATCAGCGCTACACCCTACACGAGCTAAATTTGATATAAAAAAAATATTTTATATACTCAAAAGTGTAGCCTAATGGTAAATGAAGTTGGTGGAGAACTATGATATTTCATGTTTAAACCCTACCGGCGACAAAACATCATTAAGTTATTTCTTTCCATGCATTTGTTAAAGTCTTTGGTGGACAGAATTACCTAATAACTGTTATTGGTGGAAAGTGACATGTATTACCTAATAACTGTTATTGGTGGACTGGACATCATTGTTATTTAAAAGAACTACTATATACATATTAGACAAAAATAATTTTAGAGATTTTTCTTAAGATTTGTTTTTATAGCGCATACCTTCATTGTGGTTTTTATATGTAACATTTGCTATCCTATTTTGAATAATTGTCGGATGTGCTTCATTTTGTTACGCAAAACCTTACCCTAAGTTTCCCTTGTGCTATGGAACTGGTGTAATATTCTTAAGTTTACTTGATTAATAATGTTTTCTATCATATTTCATTTTACTTAATATGAAAGTTTAAGCATGAAGATAATGTAGCTATAACTCTTTTTCTTCGGATTAATTCAATGAACATGACTCCCCTTTTTATTTATTTCTTTTTTTCGCATTAGATTTTCATTCCTACGCCATTATTGCGTATGTCAGAAGCGCAGTACAAACTAAGGGTTGACTAGTAACTTAGTTGTAAACCTACTAGTCTATTTTTTTAAATTTATTTCTGACTCGTTATTCAGTACTTATATTGGGACCCGATTCATTTGAATTCACGCCCGAAAGTTCATATTGAGGAGTAAAACGCTTCCTAACAAAGATGACTTCATACCCAGAAGCTCGAATTCGAGATCTCTGGTTAAGGATAAAAGAATATTTACCACTCTACCATAATAAATGTTGTTAACTACTTGTACTATTACTATATACGAATATGTTATAGCTGCAGGTGTAAATTTAAATCTTACTAAGCTCTTTCCTTTTCTTCATTTTTCTCTCCACGACTATCCTATTCAATAGAAAAATAATTATTTAATTATTTCGACCAATTATATGTTCGCCTATTACACGTCCCTGTGATTGGATGCAATGAAATTTACATTTTATAGTATCATTTCCTAGGTCAAAAAAGTTACTGTTACTTGGACACCTTTTATTTCCTTTTTATAGTAACTTTACTAATTCAGCAAATTGCTAGCTAACCTTCAGCTATCTCTACGGATGCCATCTGGAGACAAAACTCTAAGTTTGTGCTTTAAATAATTAGAAGTTATTAAACCAACAACTAATATTAATCATAATCAACATAATTGCGTATTTTGGAACTATAAAAATAATAGTAATAGAAGACTCTGCGATGTGGACAGCCGAATAATCAATTAATTGATTCAATCTTGTTAGGCCTTCCAAGGTTATCTACGTATTTTATTTACAAAAGATCTTATTCTTTTAATCATTTTATAATTGTTTGTCGACATTAGATAGAATCGTTCTTTCGTTTTAAGAGAAAAATCTTTAGTTTGACAATTTACAAGGATTAAAAGAATTGTACCTCAGCCCTTACCTCACATGGTTAGTTGAATGTCATATTAAATAATTAGAAAATAATGCATATTCAATAATTTTCTGATGATTACAAAGTATTTGACAACCTACATGCATGACTCCTTCATGTTATTAAAAATGAGATTTCCATTATTGTTAACGAGAATGTTAAAACTCAATAAATCATACTTAATCTTTGCAAAAGGCAACAACAGTTGATACATGCATATCAAAATCTTTTCTAATGTTTTACATGAAAGGAAAGTACTTAGCATTACAGGTTTTTTTTAATATCTTCTAAATTTAAATATCATCAAATAAAATCAGAAGAAGGAAAATTAAGTTTTTTTTGTGTGTGTGTGTGGTAGGGAGGGGCGGGGGTTACTTGTATGAGTTTGCATATATAACATTTGAGATCTTAATGTATTTGCACATGACTTCTATTTAAAAAAGTTTAAAGTTTTACCAGTAAAAATATTATTTTCACTTAAAATACTTCTTAAATAAGCTTTTACCATCGTTCCAAATACTAACATAAAGATGGTTACGCTTACCAATAATGACTTCAATATTGCAAGCGAATAGGATGGTTTGATATCCTCCGCATACTGTGGCGGTATCATAGTTTTCATCAAAAAAATGTCAAAATATAAATAATTAATTACGTCGAAATATTACGGGAAATCAATATATAGTAAATATATATACAAAATAAAATTAAAATTATTTAATAAAAAATACTGTGCTTAATTATCTTCCTCGCACTAAGAGAAGTAAAATAAGATTTGAACATCATTACTTGCATCATTTTTTTTTTTTGAGAATCAATAAATAAAATGTTCACGTGAAAACAGCCTCTTGCAGAAATACAGGGTAAGACTGCGTTCGATAGATCCTTGCGATCCGATTCTTTTTCAAATCCCGTACATAACGAGAGATTAGTGCACCGAATTGTCCTTTTAATAAATAAAATGTTCACCTAAATATTCGAGTTTAGAACGTATGAGTTCAAAAAAATACAATTTGCAAGTGAGTCATAGCCAAATAATTAGAGAAAAAGAATATATCTTGACGAAATTCAGGGCAATATAGACATTTGAGTAAATGTACATAATTTAAGAAAGAAGTACAGGAACGAAGGAAGATGGACACCACATGTTTAACGTACACTCCGTGTATGTCACTGTACACAATAACCAAACTCCTCTTTACTTGTCTTCTCTTTCCCTTAAAAGGATCTACCAACGTAATCTTCTAATGGATTCTCTTCCTTTCTCTCGAAATCTCAGCTCACCTCGTCGGAATTTCCTCATTTTCCGGCAATCTTTTTCAACTTTTCAGTCTCCTCAATAAGTCTCTGGTTCTAGTTGAACACTCATTTCTCCGACCATATTCCACCGGAAGTATAACTTTAACCAAGGTGGTTCACATGGTCTTTCCTTTTTGACAGTTCAAATAACATACGGGTGTTAGATTAATCAAGTTTTATTTATTTCTGGGAAAATTTCTTTTTCTTTGTTTACCATTAAAATGAAGAAAAAAGATAACTTTTGAAATTTCCAATAGTCTGTTCCATAGCTTTTTGGGTTTTGGTTGTTATAGGAGTTATTTAAGTCCTCTGCTTATCTAATTCTGTTTTGGTAATTGAAAAAACGGTAAAAAAAAGGACAAACTTTTTAAAGTGTTAAGCATTTGTCTTTGTCCTTTTTTACGCAAAAATTTCCATGTATGGAATTCTATAGATTTAGTGGATTGATGGGTGTCTGTTCATTCTTCTGACATTTTTCTTCTGATGGAATTCCATGTTGGAATTTGAATATTCTCTGCTTTTCTTGCACTGTTAAAAGGTTCTTTAATCCCTCTTCAGATTCATCATTTTTGGATATTTCTGTATTTTAAAACCTTCAGATGCTTAACTTTCTGAGTCAGATCACATCTCTTTTTACCTCAGCTAAGTATATCCAATTACTTGGCTTCATGTGATGGTGTATGTGTATATTACTCACTTTTTTACTAAATATGATATGCCTATTTTGAGGGTTATTGTACCTATAAAACTCAAGAATTTTTTGCCTTTCTGCTGCAGGAGTACTTCATATTCGAGTAGCTAAGGATTAAGCTCTAAATGGGGCATTTTTCTTCAATGTTTAATGGATTGGCAAGCTCTTTTTCCTTGAAGAAAAAAAAGAATTGTACTGAGAATAGGAGATATGATGGTAGAGAAGCTGTTGAAGCTATGGCTAAAGAAGCCAAGAAAAATGACTTGATATTAAGGTCTTCAGGGACGGTAAATGTTGTTGGCTCTAAGAATTTTGCTTCATTATTCTCTAGGAGAGGTGAAAAAGGAGTGAATCAAGATTGCTTCATTGTTTGGGAGGTATGCTTCCACTATTAGCCTATTTATGATTACTAAAATCTCCTCTTTATTTTATACTAGTCTGTGGATCTTTTTAATTGTGATATCTATGATTGTAGCAGTAGCTTTTGGTAAATTCTTTTTGATAATGAATGACAGTAAACTATATTGAAGTGTGTGATCACTTCATAAAGTTGTTATAGCGAGTATACCTTTATTTACTTAATTAAAGACTATGTCGTAACAGATTGTTCATTGTGGGAATTGCAGGAGTTTGGATGCCAAGAAGATATGATATTCTGTGGTATATTTGATGGACATGGTCCATGGGGTCATTTTGTGGCAAAGAAGGTTCGAGAATCAATTGTATCATCGTTGCTTTGCAATTGGCAAGAGAGTCTAGCGGAGGCTTCAGTTGATCCAGATTTAGATATAGATTCTGATAAGAAACTTCAAAGGTTTAATATATGGAAGGACTCATACCTAAAAGCATGTGCAGCTGTAGATCAGGAGCTGGAACACCATCCTAAGATGGATACATTTTACAGCGGAACCACTGCTTTGACAATAGTCAGACAGGTAATTGCATTAGCTCCGGTATTTTTCTTTTTCCTCTTCCTTTTTGGGAATCACTAGTGTGGTAATTCTTGTGTAGTTATCCTTTTTTTTACAACTTGGCCATATAAAATGTAAGTTTTAACCTTGTTTTGTAAATTCACACTGTGTTTTTTGGGTGTTCCTCTTGCTAAATTACTTAGAACTGAGACTCAATGTAAGAAATATACTGAATTATTGTATTCTCAATGTGTAAAGGGAGCTCTTTTGCAATGCCAATAAAGACTAGTGTGCGACAGTTTTTTGTTTTACTTTATCTTTTTTTAGCTTTTGAATGATGGGCATGAAGATAAAGATTCATAACTTTTTTATGTCTATATAGCAAAATATACTCCATAGTCTATAGTTCTGTTGTGATCAAGAAGATCTGCTTAATTATTTGTAATGCCAATATATATAAGCTAAACTCTAATTAGATTAGTGTTCGTTGTGTTGCAGGGCGAGGTAATTTTTATTGCAAATGTAGGTGACTCGCGTGCTGTATTAGGTACAACTTGTGATGACGGCAACTTGGTACCAGTTCAGCTCACAATTGATTTCAAGCCTAATTTACCTCGTGAGTCCTCGATATACCTCTCTGCTCTACTAGACACAACAAAACAGCCATATATAAGCTATTTTAATGTATGTTTTGCAGAGGAAACCGAGAGGATAATACAGTGTAATGGTCGAGTGTTTTGCTTAGATGATGAATCGGGGGTGCACCGATTATGGCTGCCCGATGAAGAATCCCCTGGATTGGCAATGTCTAGAGCCTTCGGGGACTATTGTGTGAAAGATTTTGGTCTAGTTTCAGTGCCTGATGTGACTCAAAAGCATATCACAAGCAAAGATCAGTTCGTTGTGCTGGCAACTGATGGGGTATGTTGTGTTCCTTCTGGGTTGTTCCTAATTTTAGAATTAGTCTAACAAGGACAATCATGTCTTCATCACTAATAGTAGTATTACCATATTTCTTAATTAGGCACATAGAACAAAGAGTAGGTAGGTCAACAATTGTAAGCATAAGTCAATAGATCATCAGTCGTTGCCCCTAGGGCTTTGCTTTTCTCAAAGAAAAAAGGAACATCAGTTTAACATAAGGGCCAATAAACGAAAATTATATATTAGGTAAGCACCCTCCTTTTGTGAATTCGAGTTTAACATAAGAGCATGGTGGGAAGTTCTTGGAGGGAACTATGTCGGGGCTATTTGAAAACAGCCTCTCTACCCCATGTTAAGGGTAAGGTCTGATGCGTACACATTATCCTCCCTAGACCCCACTAAGTTGGATTATACTAAGTTGTTGTTGTTATCTTCTTTTTTTAAGTATGTATATATGCTTTGATGAAAACTAAAGGGTAGACTTTATTTTTACAGGTATGGGATGTAGTCTCCAACGAAGAGGCTGTAGAAATTGTATCGGCTACTCAAGATAGAGCAAAGGCGGCAAAGTGTTTGGTTCAATGCGCTGTCCGAGCTTGGAAACGTAAGAGGAGAGGGATAGCTGTGGATGATATTTCTGCTATTGTACTCTTCTTTCATTCTAATCATTTCTGCCACCATATTTACCCTGTAACTACAGCAAAATAACTTAATAGCAAAAGCTATTCTCTCTCTCTCTCTCGCTCATCCACATGCTTACATATTGGAAATAACATAAAACTTTAGATTTAGGTGCTCTTTAAGTGAACCTCCTACTACATGAAGTATGAAAAAGATGAATCATTTATTGTTTCCGAATGGAGTAATAATTAATTGAATCTTTAACCCGATCGGATACTGCATTAATTCAGATATTGTTGTAGAGGACGCACTCCACTCCTAGTCCATATGGTTTGTGAGAGAAAGATAAATTGCATATACACAATTAGTGGCAGATCTAAATGTAGGGTCATTGTTCGGCAAAACCCAAAGTTTTGGGCTTGTACACTATGTGCGTCTGAAAAACAAAGAGCAAACTTCATTTATGGCCATCCGTTAGCAGCAACTAGCCATAAATTGCACTATGCATCTTATAGCTCAAAACCAATTAAACATAAATTGCACTATGCATTTTATAGCTCAAAACTAATTAAAAGGCTAGCCCAAGACCACTGCCATCTTCCCCTCTCTAGGCATCCTCATCCGCTTTCTGCTTCATTTCTTCGGCCGTTGTCAACAAATCTCACCCTCCGTTCCTCCTCACCCAATACTACAACCACCTCCTCAAAGCCCTAACTTTGTTCTCCCTCATCGGTTATATTCTAAAGCAACATTTTTGAAGTTTGTTATTACATATGAATTCAACAGAAATGAATAGAACTGGGCAACTTGGATGATCAAAGCTAAATTTTAAAGAGCCCACATTCAATGAAGACTAACTGCAATTGGAGAAGTGCCAAAACTTCCAGCTCCACAAGTTTCATGGAAGACTTCCAAACGACCCTAACATAGGACCGGACTAAACAAAGAGTTAAATGCACGTCTGGCTGAAAAGTCATTGCACAAGAAAGTAAGAAAACAAATGCAATTTTGCTGCAACCTTTGGTAAGTAAGGACATTAATTATATAATTCAATCATCCAATTCAAACGGCTATGACAGTGATAGTATTTGTCTTACACCATTTAAGAACAGCCAATAATCAGCTACGGACGCAGGATTTGAAGACCTTTAACCACCAACTACACTTTTGAATTGTGTTAAGGGTATTCAAAACTTAATATATAGAGGTAAAAAATATATTTTTCCTTATCTAGTTATTTTTTTTGTGAAGGGTGTCCGGGTAAACACCCAAGCACCCCCTAAATCCAGCGCTACCAATAATATACTATTCAACTTGGTATCTTAGAAGCTAAGGCGGAAAAATCAGAACTCAAAATCAACATCAGTCACTAATGTTATTGTTGTTGTATGTTCTTATTTCAACTGTTGAAATTGCAGATATGGCTCTGAATTGCAGCATTTAGGCAAAAATTTAGAGCTAGGAATCAGAGCAAAGGGCACTCCTCACCCATGCTCAAGTAAGAAAATGACATGAACCAAACAATATGCCTAACAATTGTAGAAATTTTGATTTAAGAAAAATACACTCAAGTTGAACCAGGCTGCTCATAGGACAAAAGAGTAGATTACTAATTGATATTTAAGATGAGTGAGATATACATTTGATCCAAATATACCTTCCAAAATCTCCCACTGCTTCATCATTAACCAAACAATTGATTTCAGTACTAGGTAGAACCCAAAATAACAGTAAAAACCTACTAAATCTAAAACTGGATAATACTATAATACCACCATTTTCTAAGTTGAGGTCAAACTTTTTACACTCCAGTTGATCCAAAGCCACCAGATCCTCTCACAGTTGAATCAAGATCATCAACCTCCTCAACATCTGGAGTCACAATTTTCTGAATAATGAGTTGTGCAATCCTGTCACCAGCCTTGATTTCAAAATCAACATCAGAATGGTTGAATAAAACAACCCCAACTGGCCCTCTGTAGTCTGCATCTATAACTCCAGCTCCAACATCTATTGAATGCTTCCATGCCAAACCCGATCGAGGTGCTATTACCAAATAAAAATAGAATAACATTAGTCTTGAAATATCAGCTCTTTTGGGATGCTACGAAGGAAAATGCTACCTGCACAATATGCTTTACCTTGAAATTCATTGGTTTGGTCCTTCTCTTATTAAATCATGTCCCAATATTTAGTTGTGTATAACATAAGGTAGCATATCATAATCATCCAAAATGTAATATCGGAAACATAATGTTTTAATGAATTTTTTACTGTTGATATTGACGAATATTTATCACAAAACATTTTAAATGTTTTGGGATATTAAAATACTAAAACTAGTTTCGCTAAGAAAAATGAAAAATATCTAACTTAGTCCCAAACACATCTACTATAGTTTATACATTTTATTCAAGAATCAGGAAAAAGCAATTCTAAAAAGGCATCAAAGAAATTACCAATACGAGCATAGGTTCCTTGAGGAACAGCGATGCTTAGATCTGTGGGTATCAAAGCCTTGCCTCTAGCGGGTACTTTAGCCTCTGCAGCACTGTAAACGAAGAAAACAAAACAATTTAGTAAAAAAATAAATCATCTGGTTAAACGGGTTCGTAAAATTAGCGGGTGAAAATCTGAAAGCGAACCTGGAAAGATCGTAACCAGCAGAAAGAGGTGAAGCTCTGGAGGGTAAAACAGCGTTTTCAGAGAGTTTCTTTACTCGGAAAAATGGGATTTCAGGGACAACGCCGTTCTGGGGTTGGTCCAATTTCTGGATTTTTGTAGAAGGCTCATTGATCTCAGGGGAGTTTAACTTATTTTCTGCCATTTCCGGAATTTGGTTTGTTGAAGAAGGGTTTCTGAGAATGGAGAAAATGCAAGGGTTTTGAAGAGTGAGTGGGAGGTTTATGTAGAATAATTTTAGCGGAGAAAAATGGAATGGCGCCAAATATTCCCGCCTTTTCTGTATAGGGAAATTGGGATACTGAAATTCCATTTGCTCCACCTACGGGGTAGTACTATTTATTCATTAAACAGAATGAAACTGCAATTAAATTTAGAGGCTGCTTCGAACTCTATATAATATTCATTCAAAGGCCTTAATTTGTGAAGTCCGTCACTAACATAAGCAATATAAATAGTATAAGAGATTCAAAAATAATTTCAATATAAAATTTACCTTATTTTAGCCATAATTTATATATATACATAGTATTATTTTTTGACGAAACAGGTTCAGTTGAACCTACTTCTCTCCACTTCGCTTCGCCCTTGATAAACTGGTATGCAGAGTCACTTATAACATGGCACAAATAAAATGTTTTTCTTCTAAGTAGAAGTACTTAATATTTATTTGATCAAAGGGATGTCATATTGGTTTTACGAATTTATCAATTCCTCTTATAAATCAATTTACCTTGGAGAATATCAAATCAAGCTGTTATGTGTTTGGTACTATTGTTCATGAGATGAAGCCTCAATGATTTTGAAGTTGCTTTAACCGAGCAACTTATTTCCTTTCCTTTTTCCCATGAAAAGGAAAATAAAAGAAGAGAAAAATAGAACCATAACCAATACCAGCTTCAAGTTACGCAAACAAGTTATAGTGGTTAAGATTTTGGGGGTTTGTGTTACCACTAACATTATGAGCCCGTTTTGGATTAGCTGATTTAGAGTATTTAATAAGTATTAGGTGTTGAAAAGTACTTTTAAGTATTGAATTTGATTTAATAAATAAATAGTTATGTGTTTGGATAAAGTGATAAAATTAATAATAAATAGCTGAACTGTTTGATTAAAAAGTGCTGATATATTAATTTTATGTTAAAATGACTTAAAAGACCTTATATCAATTTACGCTACTAAAAATGTCATTTTCCTCGAAATTTTAAATTCTAACAAATTCAAATATAAAAATAACCTATTTATCATTTTATTTTAATTATAAAAATGATTAGATAATATTTTTTTTTTGTAAATATTATTTATGTTACGATAAATATACAATCATACATTAGAATGAGCGGAGTATAAATTAACAAAAGTTAAGAAAAAAATCTTATTAAATAATGCACACAATATTTGTAGAGAGGAAACAGACACTTAATATGTATTGTTTATGGTCAATAAAATTAAAATATTCAACTATCATAAATATCTTGAGCAATCAGATCACGAATTGTTATTCAAATATTATTATTTCCTTGATTTTCTTTATTTTCTTCATTTGTTGACTCTTCCGGATCTTCCAACATCAGGATTAACAGTGGCACATATCTACCATTCTCAGCTTCTTGGAATGCATTGTCCACCTTACATCTCTTTGTAATGTAATTATGAATTGCCATTGTAGCCAATACGATTCGGTTTTGAACACTACTAATAGGGATGACTTTCAGCAAGAGAAGTACACAAGAAAGCACTCAAATTGTACCCCCAAAAAGTAAAATAAAAATACGAGAAAGCATTCAAATTAACCTTGTACAACACTCTTTTATTTTTTATACAACTATTTACTGCACCAAATCCACGTAAAATATACAACTAAAAGATTAGGAATCTTACTCGAGGCTAACAGTATAAGTCATATATATATATATAACAATTAGGGATGACAATAGGGCGGGGCGGGTGGAGGGAAGGGGCGGATTTTGTTTGATGCGGGGCGGGAAAGTTTACTTCTATGCGGATACGGTGCGGAGCGAGACAGGATAAAATAATTTTTAAAATTTTTAAAGCGGGGCGGGGTTTAATGAGGGCAACTTTAAATTTTAACTTTTTTCCAAACAAAACAATCATTTCAACTACAATTTCCTATTTTTTTTTATTTTAAAGTAAAAGGCTTTGAATTAAATTTATCCAGTTCATCATAAAATCAATCTTAATTCCTAACTTGGCATGTTAGAATAGAGGGGGGAGGGGGGGCGGCAATTAATTAAAAAAATGAAAATGTGGATGGACCAAAATTTCTCATACCAAACACTAATTAAGATGCGAGACTAAAGCAATTAACAGAAAGTAACAACTATAATCAAGGAAATTAACATGAGTTACGCTGAATCAAATTTCATACTCTGTTTTTCTGATTCCAAATATGCACATAATTTTTTTTTGACTTATAATTAATCAATTCACATAAGTCTCAAATGATATTACATGAGTCAAGATATCGTATTAGTAATAGGAAAGGTGAGAAATTTAAAAATAGCCAGATTTATCATTGGTCGTTGAATCCGGAAAATACACCCGCAAATTTTACGGGAGTTCCAACATAAGTATGCTTGAACTCCCGCATATTTTACGGGAGTTCCAGGATAACTATGTTGGAACTCCCATAAATTTTACGGGAGTTCAAGCATAATTATGCTGGAACTCCCGCATATTTTATGGGAGTTCCAACAAATATAAATATCTACTATAATATACTGGAGTTTGGAGCACTGATGCTCCACTCTCCCGTAAAATTTACAGGAGTTAGCAAAGTATACCGGTCCAGCATAATATGCTGGAATCCGTACACAAATGCACCAGAACTCCCGTAAATTATACAGGATCGGTTCCTGCTGCAGTAAAATAGTGGCTATTTTTCATTGACTTGGTAAACGCTGGTCATTTTTGATTGACCAGTGTGAAAATTGGCTATTCCATGATATTTTGACAATAGGAAATGATAGTAACCCATTTATTTTGGAAAATAAGCATAATACTCTCTCAGTTTTATGTTTACGTGATTCTATTAAACTCTCTATTTTATAAAATAATAAGATGTCAAACTATTTTGTTTTAGAAAAAAATTAAAGAAAAATTAAGTAGGGCAGGGCGGCACGAAAACTAAAAAAATAACTATGTGAGGCAGGGCGGGGCGAGTTAAAATTTTTGTGGGTTTTGCCGCTCCCACCCCGCTCCGCCCCATTTTCATCCCCAATAACAATATGAAGAAGGCAAGTGAATCTCACTACCTCAAATTGCTGACAGAAACAGGCTGGAGAATTGCAAAGGCAGAGGCTGTTTATATTTGAAGAACTAAGAGAGAGTTCGCACGGGCTGTTTAGGTTTAAAGAACTGAGAGAGAGTTAAACTATACGAGGAGTTTTATTTTAAAAAGAAGTATCTATCTATATAGAATAACACAAGCAAAACAACATAAAGTTGCCAAGTGGAACACCCATATGTTGACACCGGTAAGAAATTAAGACAAGTTTCCAACAAAGTTGGAAGTTTTTTTCAAACCTACAAATCAGCTTAAAACCCAAAAAATGAAATCAGCCTAAATCGTCGGATGAAGTTTGCTGTTTTTTTTGTACCACGTATTCAGCTTAAATTAATAAAAATGAAATACAAAGTAGTTTTGCCCACGTTTTTACCTTTCATGCATTTTGTCTTCTTAAAATCGTGTGTTTTAATTAAAACAGAACCTAAATCCCTACAAATCAGCACAATTCTTCACAGTTAATATTTGCTCTTTTATTTGTCCCATGTAGCTTTTGAAAATATAGAACCTGAATTGTTGCCACAATTGTTGCAATTGTTGCTTGGCAGTTATTACTCCCATAATTGTAAGTTTCTTCACACAATTTATCCTACGTCTGAAGCCTCTTCTTCCAACTGAAAATTCTGACATTTATTATATATACACACTATAACTGCTTAATTTATCTAGCAGTTAATTTTGGAATAAATATGTATTTTCAAAATAAGTTGTTGCAGATTTGCGATTTGCATAATTGTTGCTTACCGAGGGTCTCTTTGTCAAAACAAAATGTGGTAGTAAATATATTCACTAATTTTGTAAATTTCTTATGATTTTCATTTCTCAAATCCCTCTTTTCCTTTACTTATCCTCTTCTTTTTGTTTGGTCTTGATTTTAAGAAAGTGACGAGTATCCATATCTAGAAGTGTAAATTATGTTTTACTATTGAAGTCTTCATTTTTCTTTGTTTGGTCATGATTATATAAGAAACTGACGAGTTCCAAATATGTAATTGTAAATTATGTTTACTATTGAATCTTCATCTTTCATATTCTTTTTTCTTTTTAACTGTTCCTTCTCTTTTCACATTTTTTTTTTGTGTTTTACTCAATTTCTTCTTCTTTGTTTCTTTATGTAGAGTAAAATACTGGATAAAACTATTTTAATTGTACACACATTAAATATTTTATTGAGACAAAATGAATTTTATAATATTTACAGTAATGCCTGTAAAATATAAAGTTTCAACTTAATATTTCAGATGATCATTGAGCAAATGTGATGTGTTATATATATATGTGTGTGTGTGGTGGGGGAGAATCCTTTTAAATGTTATGACAAAGTTAATAAAAATTATGATGGAAATTCGAAGTGCAACAAAAGAAAATTTTGAATTTAAATAAAAAGATAAATTATTTGCCATAGATGTGAAAATGTTTAGCTTCAATTTCAAATTATAACTATTTCTAACATAGTGGATTAGACTCAAGTCTTATTCTAATCTTATACTTGATTGTACCATTTTTATTGTGCATAACAAAACTTATAAAGTCTTATTCTCTATTTTTCTGCAGCCTGGTACTTATCTAGACCAGAAAGAAAAGTATATCTTATATACATTGAATTTGATAACAAAGAACTTATTGTGTTTACAGTGGCTGGCATTCAAAGAACTATTCCATCCTAGAATTAGAATATGGTCAATCATCTAATATTGCAATTCTTTTTTTTTTCTTCTATAAATGCTATTTTTACTAGCTATTTTCTAATGGGTATATATGTTTTCTTATGACTTAATGTATGAATATCCAGTACATTTACATGCTCATAAAATAATAACATTTACATGCTCCTTAATATACTGTTCTCAAGTAATATTTCTTATAAATTATATTTAATATTTTTTGTGCGATGCGCTTGCGCAATGCACGGGTATAAATGCTAGTTTTAGGGATAAAATAGAAAAAAAATTAGTCAAATCTAAAGTGCTTATAAGATGATATTTAATAAGTTAGCGGAGACCAACTTATGACTTTTGGCTTATTTTTGGCTTATAAGCATTGGACTTATAAACACTTTTTATTTTACCAAACGCATAGATAAGCCAAAAAATACGTATGAGCCAATTTGACCTATTTATAAGCTAGCCAAACACACTCATTGTCATGTTTACATGAGAAAGCATAATGTATACTTTACCATAAACTATAAAGAAGATCTGAACAGCAATTCACATAGTATATATTATTTTCAGAAAACACAATAAGTATAATGTAGGGTACAAATTATATACAATACTAATTGGAACGAGTCGGATACTAACTCTAAAAGAATATGGTGGGTTTCTAAAATACCCAAGAAAGGCTCTGGGAAGACTCACAGCTTGATATCTTGATACAAAAGAATTTTCAGTCTAGTTTCCGTCCTACAATGGCTGCTAATATACACAAAAATAGGAATATCTGTACACTTTCGTACACACTAAGCCTATATCTATGTTTCGTTGCTGTACAGGTGCTTCATTTCTTAAGTTTGTAGCTTAATGGAACACTTGAGGAGAAGTATAAAACTCAGTCTCGATAAACCCCGGTCTCAGGTCTTCTTCACGCATGAACTCCAATGGAAAAGAAACAAGATGTCCTTTGACTGACTTTAACCTCTCTTTCGTATTCTCTACCGTTACTAGCCCATTATCGCGAAATTCAAGTTTATCAGGAGCGACACCTAAATCAATAGTAGTGTGCCCAAGCTTATCTTTCCAGTGATTCCTACATTGTCGAAGTTCAGATCTGCATTCCAGGATGATATTAGATAACATAAGCAATTGAGCATGATGAACGAGTTATATCTATCGCCCGCCCACACCCCAACCCCCACAAAAGAGAAAAAGATAGAGGTGGAAAGTCATAGTGTGGCTGTCAAGTACCTTGAGTGAACAAGATCATTTGGGATGCAAGAGAACACGTCTTGGTAAATTGTGGCATTCGACTGTAACCTCAAAAATACAAGATTAAGGAGTTATTGAAGCTTTGAGATGAAAATCTAGGTGACCAGATTGTGCAAGTCTGGACAAGATTTCGTGCATGGCATACATAGAAATGATATTCGTTAATGGCAGTCATAGAAAGACCAACTAAGTAACTAAAACCAGAAGAGAAGAGTGATAATGAAACTGCTGTTATACCAGAAAGCTTTCTTCCCATGTTAGTATGTCCATGCATCTCTACTAAAAACATAGGCATAGGGCAGAATTTTTATTTCTTTTTTTCTTTTCAAGAAGTAGTACAATCTTGTTTTGGTATTTCTTTAAGCACATAATTTACAGTAACATAAGAAACACCAGTCTTACCTCTGCAGTTGCCATCCATATATCTTTGTAAGAAGAGTCAGCAACGGGATCTTTGATTTGACAAATCTGGAAAAGAAAGCATAGCCTTTAGCTGCTATATCTCGAAACATATGCAAATGAAAAAGTATAGCATGTCAGGGCTAACAATGGCAAGTGCCAAGGAGCCCAGACATTGCTAATTTTTAAGGAAGATATGGTGACATCCAAGAGAGGAAGTTTTAACTGCATTCAAAGTCTGACTCTGCAACATCACTTACCTCTTCAGCATGTAAACCAAGGTGCTCTGCCCACAAAGAAATCCGAAGGCTAAAAGCAAATTTTCCAGCCTTCCAAGGCTTTCCGTCCATGGATGAATCAATGAAATCTTTATCTTCAATGACTACACAAATCTGGAACAACCGATTTTCTGTCAGAATTTTCTTTTTATTTAAAATACTTTTTTAAATCAAATGTTTAAAAGTATCTAAGAACAAGATACTGCTTTTGCAGATAAGTAGCGGAAATAATTCAAGTGCAGATATCCAAGGTCGAAGCTAATATGTGTAGTCTCATGAAATTGAAAAGACGGAAAGGTCATGCTTATCTTGTGGACAACTTTCATTCACAAGCAGCATGTGTGGTATAAGCAGCATAAATGAATGAACCAACTATGTAAATCGACAGCCAGCAATTCAAGGTGGAAATGGAATGAATTTACAGTTTCCCATGATAGATGAACAAATTCATAAATGAAAGCAGAATTTATGCAGGTAAACGCCATATGTGCTTTCTTATTTTTGTGCAGTTTCTTACAGGATAAAAGCATTGATTAGCCCTAAAAGCTGTATTCATTCCTATTGTTCTATTTAAAAAGTTCCCTTCAAAGAAGAAAAAAGTATACAAACTCCAAGGGACAAGTTTTAGTACACTACATTAGACTGCTAGCAAAACAAAAGTCCACAAGGGTTATAACTGCTTGACTAACAATTATCCCCATATTTATTTGTCTTACCACCTTTGTGAACTTAGACAAGCTATTCCAGGGAGTAATGCTTGTTTCTCTTCTTCTTCGAAGAGGAAAAGACTATCTTATAGAGACTAAGATTTCATGTTCTTCAAATCCTAAAAGCCACAGTTGTCTTACAGAAAAAGATTTACCTCAGAATCGCGAGATCCAAGCAAACTTCTGTCATTTATATTAGATGATCCAATCAAGGCTATACGGTCATCCACTATCATCACTTTACTATGTACATAGACCTGTGGAGAAATTTGAGAACTTTAGGTGCAATGGAACACCAAATCTCCAAAGTCCGAACAATCAAGATCAAGAGAACTTGCAATACTACATGATGCATGTTAGAAAGTTAAGAGAAAACATTGAGAAAAGATGATGAACATTTCCTACGAAAAAGTAGAAGGAACTGATATTCAAGACTTGGAAAAAATTTCATTTTCAAACTTTGGCCTAGTATTTGCACTAATTTTCTTGGAGGCTAAAGTTGATCTTACAAATATTGCATTGACTGGCTCTTAGCAATTCAAAGATAATAATTGCTAATCTATGGACAATCTTACTATATAAGTGAATTGCAGTTAATTGATTTGTAAGTGTTAGCTCTCTAAGAATTACCTGACTGGTGAACATGGGGCCAACATCAGAAAGCTGGCCATACGTCCTGAGACCATAAAAAGATATGTAATCACGGGTTTCTGGACCCAACAGAGCATTAAGATTGTGCAATATTGAATTGTTGCTCTTGGAAATTGTCCGGTATTGCCAGTGCATTAAGGCTCTCACAGTTGCTGCCCCAATGTCATCAAGACCTCCCTGTAATTTTGAGGCTAGATATGAAATGTGAAAGATCAAAACCAACTTATAGTCGGTCCCCGATGTGAAGGGAAGATGCCTACCTGAAAACCAGGTAATAGTGGGATGACTATTATAACCCTGAAACATCTATTTTCTTTGTGTGCTCGCAGTATACGTCTGTATAAAGCATCAGCTACACGATTGCTTATAGTTTCATCTCCAGCAAGACCCGAGATAAAAAATTGATTCTGAAAGTTTGCAACCAAAAAAAAGGGAGTTTCATTTAACACCAATAAGTGAGCTTCTTGACTAGACTTTTGTACATAAAATCATAAAACATCAGAACTAAGAAAAACAAAAAGATTGTTGTCAGTATATAGGAAAACAAATCACAATTTCATATTGCTTCTCGATAAAAATAAACGAGAAATGTAATCTTCCACATGTGTGGCTTGACGCAGCTACTTGGTTAACAAAAGAATCAGTTTTGAGTGGCGATTGACATCAAACATAATTATCATAGGTTGTAGCTCATAAACTACTAGCTAAAACTTTGAGTAAGCTAGCAGCTGGAAAAAGAAAATGACAAAAGATTGTTATCACTAATCTATCAAACTGAGAGAAAGAAATTGCTTGAAAAAGTACAGAAGCAAATTTGGAAGATCAGGTCAGCTCATGTTCTCATGGTTTGATATGTGTAGGCTGCTATAACATGATAGCAAGCACATGTGTGAAAACACGTATGTATCAATCAGTCAGAAGCAATCAGGTGTTGTACTATTTAGTTAGTGGCTATATGTGACGGGTGTATATAAAGGCCTTTAGCAAATATTATGTCCAGCAATCCTCCCATATTACTTGGAAAGTTAGAGGAGTCTCCTATAAAAGCACACACTTTCTGGTGCTGAAGAAGATCAATGAACACAGAAGAGAACATCAATTGACTCTTATTTGTGAAGCTTCTTAAAATTGTAATGACTTGCAGATGCACATTCAGAAATGTGCTTCCAAACAAGGGTGTCATGCTCTCTGACATCCCCTCTTGAAGGAGTAAGAACAGTTAACTACATACTTTTGTGAACTCTATCAGTAAAAGGTGGATCCAGCTTGACTATAGTGTAGGGGTAAATGAAACGTACTTTAGGATAACTTTCCTGGTTATATTAGCCTATTAGGCTATTCTTTTAAAATTACTTTTTATTGCTTGTACCTGCTACTTGATTCTTTTGGGGCCACATAATGTTTTGTCAATACTTAGCAATCAGGGAAAGCATAAAGGTGTTTGACTGAAATTTTGAAGGAAATACTAGATTGTTCCTTATTACAACCTCTTTTCCAAATTACTGGGAGTGCTCATTGTAATTATTTATGATTGTACCATTCTAGCTTCCAGATTTCCATCACTTTGTTTTTTTCCATGGAAAACTCACTTTAAATGTAGAATCTTGTTATAGTCCTTTCTCAAGTATTTTTCTCTAGCAACTGCTGAATGGAGTAATGGTGCAGTCTGAACAAGAAGAGTACACTTGTGACTTGATAGTAACAAATGGAAACCTACTGAAGTCACTGATGACTGTCAAGATAACGTTGACGACAGATGGAAATTACCTTTCCATAGTCTAGAGATTGAATAAGAAGAAAGCATTATAAACTCGGCATAGCTGGAAATAATGTGTGCTGCCCTATAGTACCTCAAAGAGAAAAGCTCTGAAAATCAGTATCATCTTTGTGATTAATTATCAGCTGTATTTAGTGGTTACCTCAATGAACACAAAATGTTTTGCTTCCTCAATAAGAGAACAATAAGCTTTGTGAATGCTCTCTTCAGTTTGAGTTGTTCCAGCAGACCATTGGCTGACACTTCTAATGACCTAGGACATGTTAGCCATATAAAATGTCAATAGCAGTGGAAAATTAACCTAGACATATACGAAACTGAAAAAACAAAAAGATAATCGTATTTTCGAATCATCTAAAGGAAATAGCTTGAAGGACTATTATGAACCGAAACATTATCGTGTTGTTTAGCTAAATAGCTGTTACTAATCTCTACCTTCATTTGCTCATAATATCATTATCCTATAACAATAGCACCCGCGGGGGGGGGGGTCTGACTGATACTTCCTCCACCTCATTTTGTATTTCAGAATTTCTTCAAAGGTTCTAATACTAGCTGATATTTTCTCCTAGTTTTGGTTATCCTTCAGCAATAAAGACTAGCTACTTAACATTATCACATTCTCTCTGTACTATATTGTTAGAGCTAACCTGACAGTAACAACGGACCCGAGGACCAACATCTGCTAATTCATCAGTTGAAACCTCTTCTGCTACTCGCTCTTGTGTTTCCCACCAATTATCTAATTGGTAAGTTTTCATTTGGCTTTGGAGATCTGGGCGATGAAGATCATCTGCAAAAAAAAATATCTTCAGATCTAATGTCACAGTGCTAACTTAAAATAAATCAAGCTGAAGCAAGAGACTACACATCAGACCAGCCAACTTCTCATCCTCACTGGAGGCCCTCTCGTCACAATCAACTTCCTGGGGTAAAAGTAATGGGATGTCTTCTGGTGGTGATCCAGACGGAAACAGATCTTGTCCATTCAGATCTTCAGGGTTCAGCTCAGGTGTCTTAGTTTCGGCCTCAACTTCTCTGCTTCTCCCCATGTAGTGCGGAAGAACCATGTGATGCTGTGGCATAAGCAGTGGTATTGTCTGTTCATTTGGAGCTTTGCTTCTCTGCATCAATTGTCAGAAATATTAGCAACTTGAAATTTCTTAAAGAGGTACGCTGAAGACCAGAAAAGAACCTTAGCATGATTCCAGCGCTGAACGAAGTGTCTGGCAATGTCTCGGCAAGGTGGTCCCCAAAGAGCACAGTGGACATCGTGCCATGGCATTCGGGGATATTTCTCTCGATCTAATTCATCTTTCATGGCATCTTCCCAAGAATTTGGCTCGGATTCTCTGCATAATAATGATTATTCATCAAATTTCAATATCGCATTTGCTGCATATTGGTTTGAATGCCTTCTATAGGCAGTCAAACTTGAGAGAACGCTCTAATTCTTTCTGTTCTCCATCTATGAAATAGATATTAACATGAAGCATTTCACGCTACAACAGATTTTCATTTGAATTAGGTGGACAAATATGAGCTCTAATAGAACACCCACTAAAAAAGAAGCTTTGATTGAATCAAACTAAATTATCTAAAGGAGGTCTAGAATATTACTCTTACATGATACTTTAACATTTTAGGACATCCCAAGATCATTGCCACCACACCTACTAATATTATTGATATGAGTTTAACTAGTTACAGGAATTGAAATTTATTTAATCAATCAATTCAAATTTTGATAAGATGCTTTCTCTATGGAACTAAAATTTAGTGCTCCATCACTTTAGCATTTTCTTTCATTATCTCTTATACTATATAATTCACATTAACATCCTAAATTGCACGCTCATAGGACGGAGAGAGTAAAGTACAATCATGTAACTCAATCGATTACTTCAATATTTCGTTCTCCTTTATCCCCTCCCCCCTCCCCCCCCCCCCCAAAAAAAAAAAAAATGTTTTCACTAGTTTCCTTTGCCTCCTCATTACCAAACACGATAATGTAATCTCTCAAACTGTCACATTGTCCGGGCGATTTAATATGATTCACCATTACATTAATATAATTCATGTTCTATGTCATGGTGGAATCTTTTCAAAATCTACATAGTCCATCACCTGAATGCTAATGGAAACCTATTACTCGAACACATACCCAACTACGGAGTTCGAGAAGAATTCTTGTTGACAAAATAATGGCATCAATATAAATCCAAACTTGCCAAAGGAAACTTCAAGTTCATGACCTGGGCGTATACATATTGAAGCTGGATTACCTTGGGTTATAGTAGTCCTTCCCAGGCCAAATAGAAGGAGGTGGATCAGCCAAGTTGTGTTCTCTTGTGTCATAACGGCCAAAACATAAATCTAAACCTCCAATATAACAAATCTTGTTGTCTACAATGACAATCTTTTCATGGTGCGACCTGCATGTGGCAAGCACGTTTTAGTTTAATAAACTTATCAAGTAGAAGGAAAAAAGAATATAGAGCGTAGATCTGATGGAAACTCCATTCTATATCATGATTGCATCAGAGTTTATGTTGTATAAAAAAGTTAACTGCTTACCACAAGTAGATCCCTGCGGAGAAATGGTTCGGATATCGCAGGACTTTAACATTTTTGTGAATTTTCAGAAGCTTTCTTTTACTGTATAAACTGTTAATCTTTAAAGCAATAGAAACCTCCTTGTAGAGAAGAATATAAATCTGCATAACATATATTTAGAAGTTAGATTCCATCTTAAAATTCATAATGGAAGATCTGTAGAAAAAGCACATCCCTTGGCATCCCCCTTCTAACTTAAAGAAATCACATAGCGAATACTGGAAAAGAGTAAGCATGACCTCTTCTTTTATAAGAACAAGAAGTCAAGATCATTATCAAGCGAAATATGGTCAACCATTTATTGCACCCATTACCATCTACCTTTTCTCTGGTCAAATAACACATAAAGCACTTATTTACTTTTTGAACGTAGAATACAATAACAGATACTACTTTCTCTGGAAAAAAATAAAGAAGGAAAATACACAGACATTTGTTATTAACTTCTCGATATACCATCTTTTTAAGATTAAGCAAATGACAATTGTTGACTATCTCCGCAAGATACTCAAGTCGATCCATTATATTCGTTATAACTTCAAAATGAAGTAAAGCACTAAAAGTCTTAGTATCAGCAGAATGCATTTTAAAATCATTTGGTACAGCTTGTTACATATTATACATTCTAGGTTCATTGTGTCTCTGTTAAAAACAATGTGTCTAGACACAAGACAAAATGCTCGGTTCCTAATCTTTATCACAAGTGATTGAGCATATTGATTTGACTAATATCTCTCAACAAAAGTGTGACTTATAAGACTGGGCGAGTATCACAGTTCACAGAATAAGAATTATACTTGCAAAATTCTATTCAATTATTTGTAAAGTCAAAACATGTTAGAAGAGATCAGTTCCATATGCACCTGGACCCCTTCTTTGGCTTTAGTCTCAAGTAATGCATCAAGTCTAGATGAGCTATGGTTGTGAAATGGACGTCTCAAGTACAGTTCTGGGCAAAGCCACCATCCAGTTATATAGATCTGCACAAAAATTAAATTAGGTGGAACTATCTGCATCAAGAAAATATTTGATTGAGAGTAACAAGTTGAGAGATCAACCTCAGATTTTGCACTCTTTATTGAAGAAGCAATTGCCTCAAATGCTGCCTTACCATCTATAAACCACTGAGCTTGAGTGGCATCATCATTTGTCCCCCTCAATGGAGCAAAAGAACCAAAGCGGTGAGGGTTACACCAACCCTCCGGAGGTTTAAGAACAGCATCATTGATTGCAGATATCCAATCATCAACTTTGGCATTGCTCGTGGTTCTAAACTTTACGATACGGTTCCCACAACAAACCTTTCAGACATTACAGCTGTCAGTTTTATGTAAAAGGAAAAAAAACAAGAGGCACTCGGTGAGAAGTAAGTTCAGTGATTATGAGCTAACTTAATAAATACAGAAAGATGTAATTGATGCAGTCAACATGTAACTTCAACCATACCCAGAAAAGAAAGTTGGCTTATCTCCAGTTTGTCTGATGAAGTTGAATAGTAAAAAATCTTTGGGCGATATTTTGTCACACTAATCCATTATGAATTTATTTGGTTGAGAGTGTAGTAACAGAAAATGGATTTCCCAAGAGAATGGCAGAGGTACGTCGAGGAAAAAAGTGATTTTCCCACAAATCTTGGTTAACCAAGAAGTTACTAGACAGTTAACCAGAAAATCCATTAGCTTGACTAAATTTATTTTGCAGTTTTCGTGAATCAAACTTCCTAAGAAGTAGTAGTAGAATCTTTCAATGCATAAACTTGAATGGTGGAATTATGGGAAGAAAGAAGTAAACAGTGCAAATTGTGAAACAAGCTCAATCATTGCCTTATGTTATAATGCAGAGCTGATTGAATCTGAATTATTCAAATCTCCATTCCAGGTGACAAATTCCTTTTTAACTTACTGGTCCAGGGACAGAACATCTAATTGATTAAACTTAAACTAGTACTTCAGTAAGTGCCACGAAATCACTTGCTTGAATTTCAAAAACTAGATAACTCTCAGCTTCAGGCATATTCAGGTGAGCGTGGCACGATGAGCATTGAGCACCCAAAATACACAACTTTGTTGCCCATAGATGACTTGTGATTTTAATAATAAAATTAGCATTGTGTAGTAGTAGAGCACTCATAAAATGAACAAGTAACCAAGACTTAACAAATTGTAATTGCTGAAAATTGAGATTAGACAGTTTGAATGGAAGCAGACCTTAAATGCATATCGCAAAGGACTTTTTTCTCTTATTTCCTCTGCTAAATATACTGGATTCTCTCCCTTATAATTAGACATTGGAAGCACATCGAACACAATAATGTCCAGTAATTTTGCGTCAAAAGGATTGTTTAGTAAGGCCAAGTAACCAGGTTTTAAAACAGCCCAAACCTGCATAACATAGTATAAATAGTTAAGACAATGAAGCAAAAAAAAATTAAGAGAGTCAACCACTGTGGAGGACACAACATACCCAGATAACACTTGCTTCACAGACGTAGATGATTCAGAAGAGCACAAAAGATAAAAGATCACCTTAGCCTTACACTTATGTATACCTAATTGGTGTCTGCTATAGTCACAATTTTTTTCATCAAAACTACAACTCTCAATTTTCAGTTAACAAATGTTCGCTCATGCAGCGTTAAATAATGTGTTAATCCAACTATTGGGATTTTCTCAACTGGGCATGGACAAATTGGTCGTGAAAGTGGACAATGTTAGTAGATGCAGAATCTTAGTCAGATAGAACACGATAACAACCACGGAACCATGGAGACACAGGACCTGAAGGTTGCCAAGATGAGTTCTTAAAATGCATGTGTGGCTATCTATCTTTAGTGTCTGACCACTTCCACTCATTCATGACATTCCTCATTCACTATGTTACTTTGAGTCCAAAAGTGACACAATTGATTTTCAGTCTTGTTCTTAACAAACCAAGTGTCAATTCATCTTTTCAGGTTTCTATATTTGTGTGTGTCTGGAAGGAAATTGAGGAAGGGATATATTCTAAGCGTAATAACATTTCTCGAATCTGAACACAACATAAAATAAGGTATGTCCATCTTCATGCAAGAACAAATCAGCTCTTCTACCGTACCTCTGTAAGCTAGTACGTGTCAATAAATAGACTTTCAGAGAGACAGAAAACCTTATGTGCATAAAAGTTTTGTACAGTGTGCATTCACATATATCCACAAATGTTTTCAGCAGACTACTATAGTGATTGTTTACCTTTTGCCACTTGCTCTTGCAACAGCCAGACCAATAACATATGCCACATCCCATATCCTCCTCGTCTTTGGGAAATTTCAACAAATGCTTAACCATTACGTAATTTTCCTTGAGCTTTGGGCCATATTCTGGTAAGAATGATAACTTGGATACCTCCAAAAACTTGCACACCTAAAGTTTAAGAATTCTCTATATGTCACAACCAAGGAAAATAAACATTAACAGCAGAAAGTCTCAAAGAACCAAATATACTGTTTCTTAACTATGAATACCAAAAATTGCTCTCCCCCCCCCCCCGCCCCCACGGGAGGGGGGAGATAATTCCAGATTCAGGCTGTAGAGAAATTATCATCACTTAGAGATAGTAGCTAATCCTAAGGAAGTATATGACGTAATAACTTGCATAGACATGTAAGTTGTTCCCATGCTTAATTCAAGGTTCAGGCATAATAACTTGTATTAACATGTAATTTCAGAGATTAACTAGTCTACGGCCTCCAAGATGGTAGTGAGTACCCCTGCCAACAGTTTACTTTTGCAACAAATGTCAATATCCCAGACAAACTTTTCTAGTCAAAAGGCATCTGTCTAAGAACAAACTACAGGAGATTGAAGCAGAATACAGTACACACCTCACGAGAATTTACAATGTCCAAATTCCCCAAAAAATGATTCAGATATTTTTGCATAGCAATTTTCCCTTTTTCTGTAATGGTTTGCTGCCTGCCCAATGCTGGACGAATGATTGATAAAGCAGCCCGGGATGGAACATACCTGCAAATAACCCATGGGCAAGAATCATATATGCTATTTGCAGAACATATGCAAGGTCCCACCTGCTAAGCATAACAATATTCACACAGAAACCTTTTGACACCTGTTTCTAATACTATCTTCACTGTAAATTTGCACAGCACCATCATCGGGTTCAGCATCATCATGTATGACAGATGTTTGTTCTCGTATACCAATGTGGTGAAGCCATTCTTTAACCTTTTGACAAAGATTTGAGAATGAGACAGTAAGACTCTTAGACAGTTAGCATTATTATACTCATAGAATGAAGAAATAAAGAAGGTGCAGAAACGTCTCATATTTGTGAAAGCAAAGAGAGAGATGAAACCTGCTCTTGTTTTTCATGGAGTTCCTCAATTATTGCACGTTTCCTCAAGGCAAAGTGCAAATAAATAACTTGTGAGGCCTTCTTCACTAAGCGCCACTTGAACTGCTTATTGGAAAAGTAAAAGAGGAGATGGTCATGTAATGCCAACAAAAATGATAATGTGAATACGAGATTTTTTTCTAGAAACTAAAGTTTATTGACCAGCTGTTATTAGGGAATGCACTAATGGAAGAATACAACAACAACAACAATAACAATCCAGTAAAATCTCACAAGTGGGGTCTGGGAGGGTAGAGTGTAAGGGAAGGAGAATCAAATCTACAATTAAATATAGACTTCACAAAAAACGAGTTCCAAAATGTTAACTGCTCACTCTTTTCATTATTTTAGCATAAAGACTGATAGACAACTAAAGGCTTAGCTAGCAGAAGAGGCATTCTTGAATAGGGTCACCCAAAGCTTTATTCTGGAAAGGAATATTTGCTAGTAACTTAATTATTGAACTTCAATACACCAAGTATCATAGGCCTAACTAATTAGTTTCCATATCCACTCATGCCATAGTTTATTAAAATCCGACATTCCCACGTCACAAAGTTATCTGATGACTCAGTATATATATATATATTGCCATGGTCCCTTCCACCAGAAAAAATTGATCGCATTTTTTTGGTCACTTTTCATTATAACCAGCAGAACCTGTCTTAACAGGATAGACGATGCCCATTTCAATAACTACACCATTACAAAATGATACGCTGATCCACATGTTGTTCCCAATCACTAAGGAAGCATACTGTACCAATACGCCCCATTTAAACACCACTACTAGTAAAATAAATCAACAAATATATTTTCTAAACGCTTTTCCCAACTTAGAACACAATGGTCGCATTTTCTTAATCCAACTAAACCGAACTGCTTCATACACGAGATTTTAAAAAATCATTGTAAAATCATGTTTTCATTTGGCAGGACCCTTAAGAAAAAATTAATTAAAAGAATAATTCGACTAAGATAACCTTACTTATTCTTTGGTTTCAATTTAACACTACTTCCTGCTTTCACCGCACTGATCTCTCTTTCCACACTTATTAAAGGTAAAATTGGAAAAAAAGTATCTATTCTCTCTTGCTTTTCTAAAACGAAAGAAATTTGGAACAACTAGTTTTAGTAAAACCTACAAGTAAAACCAAGGAAGTGCTTCCTTATTTATGGATCATAACAACTACAATATTAAGTTATACTTATGAAAAGAAACCAGAAACGCAAAGTTCACGACATTCAGAGCTATACATAATAACTACTCCTAGTATTTAAAGATAAAGATATGATTAAAAGAAAATGCACGCCGGCATTAAATAGGAATTAAGATTAAAAAGAGTCCACACCTGCTTGTACTGGACTTCAATTGTGTATGACAAAAGCAAAGGGCTTATATCACTAGCATCTGCTCTTGAAACCGCAATGATAGTCGCTTTGGGCAATTCCTCAAAGATCGTCGCTGGCTCGGCGTAGTAACGAAGCGAATGCATCGATGACATTGCCGACGCCGGCGCGTTTTCTATCAGTTTCTCCGTCGACATTGCTACTGCTACTGCTACTTCAACTTGAATTAATTTCAAATTATCCAATCATAAGAAACTCCTTTGGCATTTAAAGAACACAGAAGTTGTACGAATATTCTCTTACACGGATAGTTTATTAAAAATTTGAAGCCGCAGAAGAGAAAGAGAGTTTAAAAAACTTATTTCGTCTTTCTAACGGAAGCAAAAAGGCGTAATATATAGTTGGAGAACAAGTGGCGCAAGTTAGGGAAGGGTGACAGATGAGTTCATGTATTTCGCGTGAAGCTCTCTTGGTATGGTGACACGTGGATGTAGATTTTGGTGGAGTGGGCTCAGTGTATACGTGGTAAGTGTTTATTCGTTTGCGGCAATGGTTTTTGGTGCTATATTGCATTTCGGAAACTGATGCTGTCATGTATTATATTGGGATTATTTTGTTGTGTGCCAATATTATGGATAGTTAGTACTAACCATAACAAAATGACAGAAATACCCCCATAGGATATGTGATTAATAGCCTATTTTGGCCAAGTTTTTCTTTGGGCCAACATCTAAAGCATTTTTTTTCCATCCAAACGTAATTCTTTATCCAAATATTGAGATGTTTGGCTAAGATTTCAGAAGAGATAAAAAGTATTTTTTGAAGAGAATCAGAAAAAAGAAGCTTTCTCTAAAAGCATATTTTGGGAAATACTTTTGAAAAAAATATACATAAAAGTTCTTTTTTAAATCTTGACAAACATTAATTACTGCTCAAATGTACTTTTTAATTTAATTAGCTAAATATAAATTGTTTATGCCAAATCACTTTTTAAATATAATAGGGAAGAATCATAAGTGATGTTTTACTTGCACGTTATATTTTGTTTTTGTTGTACATTTTCATAAGCCAGCAAAAACAAGGAACTTTCAATTTTCCTTTGGTTTCTTTTTTCACTTATGAACATTATGCCATTGTACGTCCATAATATTTTCTATAACTAAATGAACATCATAATTCAATGAACCCAAGAGCCGGCTCAAAAAGCTTGGCAAGTAAGGTATATGCCTCGGCCTCAAGTTGGAGTGCAGCAATTTTAGAAGGGATAGGTTATGCGCTAATTTTTCCTTAAAAATACTTAATTATTTTCTGTAAAAATTTATTATTGTTAAATTGATATGATTGTTTAGGAATGAAAAAGTCCTCTGATAAATTAAATATATTTTTATAATCTTATTATACGAGATGTAAATTGTAACCTTCATTTTTTTAATATTCTTACCACTAAAACATATAAGTATTCTATTTAAAAAATTGGGATTGCTAAATTATGAAAAATGGAAGGGAAAAAAATTATTGTATTATCTATGATGAGCCTTAAAGCATAATAGTCACTCTAACATTGATTGATTAGAGTTATATTTGAGTTAAAAGTGTTAAAGGAATTAGTACAAATAGACGATAATACTCTAATCGATATACTTAATTACATAAAAAAAAACTTGATTCATTTTCAAATGCCTAATAATTGCCTCAACGAAAAAAAAATTTCAAAATTAAAATATATAAGATAAACATATGAAGAGTAGTTAAATCGATTAGCTATATTATTAATTGAAAAATAATTACTAAAAGCCGATTATGAAAATTTGAGGCTCTAATTGCAGTTACGCTTTAGCCCCCAATTATGTCAAGCCATCCTTCGATGAACTTTCCAGTGGAGTAACTTTCTTCTAATATTTTTAAATAGAAAAATCCTCTCAAGAAAATATGAAAACTGAAGAGGAAAAGAAACATTTTTAAAATAATTCAAGGCGCGAAATTTCTCACTGCAAATGGCAAGATGTATACGTTCAAGAAAAGAAGAGGATAAAGTTGGACTTTGACAAGTTAAACAAAGGGCACGTTTGTCATTTCATATCGATGGCCCTACCTTCTCCTTGAAAAGCTTGTATGTCCCATTAAGAGAACAAATAGTAGAATATCCAAGTTAAGTGGAGTATATGCTAAAATAGCCACCAATCACTTGTCAGAGGCATCAAAATCATATTCCATACATTATTCCTAATAACAAATGATAATCAAAACCCAATTATTAGGACCATCTTATAGTATTGCTTAGCTGGATAATCAGATGGTCGTCGTCAAGTCCTGTGATAACCTTGAAATACAATAAGAGTAATTGATTAAATGATTTGATAATTTATTAGCAGTAGTGTACATTTTCTTTAATCATTTTTAATTTTTTATTAACTCTACCATATTTCTTACTCGAACACGCCACACTATAATTGAATTGAGCATAACTTTTGGACGATGACTATCATAACGTCGTGTTTGTATGAAATTAAACTCTTTCAAGTGTATCGGTATATGCAACATATATAAATGAGGAAGCAACACATCCTTGATCGAGTTTCATATAAGGCAACATCATTTTGTTTGTTTGTTCTGTATTACTTTAAAGTATAATTACTTCTAAATCACGTTGGGATAATGTATGGTTATAGGTAACAATGAGCCATCTTTAAAAGACAAATGACAAAAATTTAGTATAGCATTTAGATAACTCTGATATATTGCTAATCAAGGCAGTAATATAACTATATAAGGAGCATATATATGCGATATTCTATGTCATTTTTCAGTTGCTTGGCATTTTCTTAATTAATTTTCTCGTGGGTCCTAATAATGTTTGGGCTGAAAGAGATTGATAGACCTTTGAGGCCAAACAAGAGCTGGAATTGTAAAATTATGCTTCAAGTTTCCCTTAGTTTACTTCAAAATTGCCCTTGTCATAGCTAAAAAAGGGTTTATAAAAAGAAGGCAAATTGAAAGTCATTATGAAACCAAATAGTGAAATGGGTAGCTGTTGTTATCATCTAGCAGACTACTTTGAGTTCTAATATCACTCGGAAAACCAACTTTTGGGGAAAGAAATATATATATAAGGAGCTCGAAAAAGAGTGAAGAAGGTTTCTCATTTTTGGCAAAAACTGAAAGCATGGCTGCAGTAAGCAAAAACTGGAGAATATTTTCTTTAATGGTATTTGGTTTGAGAAAGAGAAAACATGTTACAAAACTGAAAGAAATTTTTTTTTTTGAAAAGTCTTTTTCACCAACTGTTTATCCTAAAAATCGAATAACAATTAAACTTGTAATATGGTTTTAAAAATACGTGATTACACCTAATAACAATTTATTAATTTAGAGATAATGATGGAATTGACAAGAATATGAAACAAACCGATGTTTGAACAACGTCCTTGAGCTAATGAACCCTCAAGAATAGTAAAGCAAGAACAATTAAAGAACAGTAATTGATGAACAATAGAGAAATATTATATTACTTTTTTTTGTATGAACGTAAGGTGTCTACAAATGATGGGGATCGCTCTATATAATAGAGGAATCCTAATTGTGGTAAAATTCTAATTACGAAAGTAAATCCCATAATCGATACAAATAACCGTCCTTGATTTAATTTGTTCCGAGATTTACGCTATGATCTCCAACCGGTCACCGATATTTTACCTTTCCGTTATTGTGTTTCGCTCAAAGCTGATCACAAATGGTCTCAATCGTCGGGGACCTCGATCTCCAAACTCGGTACCTTGTCTTCGTGCTCAGGCCTGATGTATTACGAGGCTGACACTCGATGTAGTATTCTGATCTCGAAATAACAGAAAAATCGGGCAAGCCCGACTTTACCCGTATACAGATAGTCTCTCGTTTCTTGGAGTGCAATGAGAAGAAACGAACTGAGTCTTTGATTTCGCATATTGACCTATTACGACGTTACCTTCGTGACGGAGGCGATTAAAGCGTCGCGTCCGCACAATTCCCAAGACCATTAATTAGTTCCAGTTAATGGTCGGCCACTAGTGTTTTTCAGCCATCATAGCAATATTATAAATAGATCCTTTTTATAAATTTCTCATAATCTTCAATAAGTATTCTATTCCCTTCAAGCTTCTCAATTTCGCAGGTTCTTCAAATCTCGTTTTTCAATCCTTTCTTAAAACAATAAGTTTCATCTTCTTCTTTATTTGAGCTCATATAACAATGGCCAAAATATCAAAAACTCTCCCCCAAAAGAAAAAAGCTTTATCGCGGCCAGTTGGCGATAAAAACACCGGTGGCACCACGCATCGAGGAGTGCATTTCGGGCTGGTGCAATCTTTCCTCTGACTTCAAAGTCGAGAAACCCTCTTTGGCTCCTGGCCGATGTGAGCCCATGTCGAGATATATATACTTGATAACCGAAGGCCATATCTAGCAGGTGAAAAAAGATTGCCACTAGGAAAATAAAGAAGTGGTGGTTCCTACCCTTGAATAGGACATCACCGCCTATGTAGAAGGGTTTCTTAAGTGTTTACACTTACCCCTTTACGCTGGATCCCATTGATCCGGTTATCATAGACTTCTGCCGCTAGTACCAAATAACTCTCGGCCAGATCCACCCTTCCTTTTTGGTACATTGTTATCTTGCTCCGATTCTTCCTGAGCAAGGTGGATGGGATATCATTTACCCCGACCACCTTATTAGACTGTACAACCCTCATCTCTATCAGGACGGCTTAATAAGGCTCCATTGCCGAGCCAAAAAGTTATTGTTCTCAAGTACATACGAGGATAAGTATCGGGGATGGATGGGTCGGTTTGTCCGAGTAAAAACTTCCGATTTAATCCCCACCGAGAAGATGTCGTTCCCCGAGGAATGGAACGTGAAGGGTAAGTTATACCCATCAATATCTTATGTTGATTGCTTTTTTCATTTTATCTTCCTTCACCTGCATCTTTTTCTCACCCACGTCTTTTTTTACGATGTAGTGGTTCCCTGGGTGCCCCGTGCAATCCCAAACCTTGAAAGTTAGGTTCGGAAGCCGGGTTCGACTTCTACTTATGTTGAGCACTCGTCGCGTGATTTAGAAAGGGGCCTGAGAGAGGCCAAAAATCATGGTAAGCTTATCTTATACGCTTTTGATGCATTTTTTCCTAAAATTTCTTTTCATTTGTACTTAATACCCTTTTATTCAGGTCTCGGGGATGTTGCCGAAATAAGGTCGGCCCCGAAATCGGTTAAGGACAAGAAGAGAAAAAGGGCCTTGCCTTCCGGTACCCAAAGCCTAAGAAGAACAAGGTTCGTAAGTCGAAGCAATACACCGCCGCCTTGTCTAAAAATATAGTCCATAAACTACGAGATGAAGAAGAGGAGAAAGAAGATGCCGACTGCTCGAAAGAGGGAAAGCATAGAATCTTCAAATGCAGCCGAGCTGGAGATAGTCGATGAGTCTCATCCTCAGATCGAGAATATCTCGGAAGATGGTCCGAGTAAAGTCCCCGAGTTATCAAGGGATGAAGATGTCTCCCACCGTGATGGACAACCGGCGAGTGTCCCTGTCCACCGTAATGAACAATCAATGGTCGTGCCCGAAGTATCTGATCCTGAGGCTTTTCGAAAAGGAGAGAGTGTCCCAAGTGGCTTGCATAGGGCAATTAAAATTGATGATTCGCTGCTTGGCCCCATATTTTCTTAAGGGCAATTTCGGGTCTATGAAGACTCCGGATGTGGGAACTACCCACAAAGGGGATGACATATTCCATGGCTGCTCCATGGGGGTCGATGATGTTTTTGACCTACAAGCATCGATAATTTTCGATGGGTCTCATCAACTCCTGAACTAGGTAGATCTTAGCCCATTTTATTAGGTTTACATTTGCTTTTATTTCCTTTTGTTTGATTTCCTTCATTTCTCCACAGGCTATGACGCTCCATCGGGAAGCATTTTCCAAATCCCGAGATGAGCTGAACTGGTGTGAGAATGATTTCAAAAGGCTCACAGAGGATAGCGATGCCCTCAAATTCCTCTATGTGCAAAAAGAAGAGGAAATTAGGGACCTCCGAACTGGATTGGCAAGTGCTCATAAAGAGCATATCGATCTCATTGAGAAGGTAACGTGCATTTTTGGGAGCTTGACATAGCAATTTGATTTTGGAGACTAAGACTTAGATCCTACATGTTTAGCAGAAGGCCGAAAAGATTGAGCAGCTTCACGAGGAGGCTGAGGTGAAAGAGGTAGAGACTTTGGGGTGGAAGCATAACATGGACCGTCTCGCCTCGAAAAATGATATGGCTTGAGCCCAACTGTCTTTAGTTTAACATCAATTCCAAAGTGCGAAGGAGGATAGCTTGGTCCTAGCCTAGAAAATTGAGGATCTCGAGACTCGGTTGGTTGCTGAGCTTGCAAAAATCACATCTGAGGCGGCAAAAGTGAAGGCCGAGGTAGAGGTGGTCGTGGCCGTCTATCGAGCCGATGTTGAAGCTGCTAATGCTCCAGCAAAGGACATTTTTGAGACCGTTGAGGTTTGATTATCCTGCGTTTTTGGTCATGCTACGTGCTAGTCTCGTAGAGAGACTCTTGAAGAGATTCATGTTTGTGGCTTTGACCTCAAAGTCGATATCGAGAATGCGAAAGTGTTAGAGGTCGAAGTCGAAGCCTTA